>BGPR01002465.1:31400-67555 GCA_013235015.1 Araneus ventricosus | reverse complement strand
GGGAACATAAAAGTGAAAATTCTTGAAATAATTTACTCAGTCTCTACCTTAAGACTCAGTCAGAATTTTAATTTATCTCTACAATGTTTTATTTAGAACAAAACTTGAAATTTTAATTCGAGAATATGAAAGCTGGGGAAATAAATGTAAATATTCTTGAGATAATTTACGGCACGTAATCGTATCAGATGCAACTCTAATTAAAGTTGTAAAAGCTGTTCCAAGGCTATAATTCATACGAAATTGGAAATTCCTCGAAAGTTGAATCTATAACACATATTTAAGAGTTTGAAAATTCCGTCTACTACAATGCCGTTTAAGCTCTTCTTTTCCATGCTTTCTGAAAACGTTTTATACTTAAGAGGAAATACGTACAGAAATATAAGAAATTATTAATTTAAAATGTTGAATGAAAACTGATATCCAAACAAAAGAGGAAAGAGGTATTTTTATTCTAAACTGAAAGAAAGTGTTTCAAAATTTTATTACTGTTTTGCAGTGTCTACATCCATAAAAGCTGAAATTTGCAATCTTCAGAGATGATGGCCAAATCTTTGTAGGAGAAAATTAAAATAACTACACTTAATTTAAAATATCGAAGTGTAAAATTGTATTGCATAGTTTAATTCTGCAATTTCTTACAAACAAATTAGAACTAATTTTGCAATTTTACGATTATATCATTCATGAAGCAAATTAAAAAATCATTAAATATATTTTCCAGCGTCCATTCTATTAAATTTTCTTCTCACATGATCATACTAATATATGCATGTAATGGACTACTGTTTTTGTGACCTTTACCACATCTTCATAAGTGGTTCTTATAATTGAAAATTAGTCAAATATAAAATAATTCAGTTTTGATTGTAACTTGCAGTAACAATATTATCTTTCAGAAAATTTTAGTGCAACACTAGACTTTATTGCATTAATGCTAGACATGTAGGCTATCTGAAGCAAAATTAACTGATAATATTGTTACATATTTGATACACATTTGAAAAGAATCTAAATGGGCAGTGGTGGTAACTCGAGGGGGCTAGGAGGGGCAGTCGCCCCCTCACTTCTTGTGGAAAAAATTAAATTTTTACATAATTTTAGCTATGTAAAACTGCGGAAAAAAGCAACAGTGTCCGAGAATGTTATCAAATTTTGTAACTCAATTTTTAAATTTTGTTGTTCACCCCTTATACTCCGGTATAAATCTTCTACCTCCTGTTTTGCCCCTCCCCCTACTTTCAGCACCCAATCGCCACCGCTCGTTTAAAATTACCCCTTTTTTTTGAGAAATAACAATAAAAAATTGCTCTCGAAATCATTGACATCTCCTTTATATCACGCTTATCTTTCCTACACTTGTCTGTTTCTAAAGTAATATTATTTCTTAATTAACAGAATGTACCTTTTCCATTTAGGTTCAATAATCTGTTTCTGTGAATTTTTTTTTTATTATTCATGTCTTTGACGCCTATTTTTTTTATTTCGCTCTTCAAATGTCTCAATGTTTAAAATAAAATAAATACTTGATATTTAGCTTTTCTATGTTTTCAAGAAAACCTTGTCTGGTAAAATTCCAATCAAAAAGATTTTAGTGTGCTTTCGAGTGTTTATAAGAAAAACTAGATCGTAAACATGCTGCTAAAAATAGAATCACTGCTTCTTTTCTTCCTGAACGTACTTTTACTAATCCTCTCTTGAATAGATGTGTTCTATGGAGCCTAAACTTTTTTCGTTTGTTTTCATAGATGAAGTACATATCTGTTTATTAACGGGTAAAGCTCAAGGTTACTTGAGAATAGTAAAGTTAGGCTCACAGAGAGCGGATGAATTGATGACGTCGCATTGGGAGCACGCTTCTTCGTCCCAATGCTACGCTACGGAATACATAAATTGTTTGGGAGCTATTTTAGCTACAGAAAAAGTTTTTCTAAGCTTGCTTTTTTCTTTTTGTAAAAACGTTTTTAAAGAGTCACACATTACGAAAGAATCAAAATTTAGAGAGTTTAATCGAAAGTTTTAATAAAACGCAGTGATATTTCTCATATGGTCTCTGTGGAAGAAAGGAGACAATTACGTTTATTAGCGACTAAACTTTAATACAGTCAAATAAAAACAACTCTAGTTTAGTAAGTGGACGATGTTTAAGAAATCGTACACTTAAGAATAATTTTACTTGTGATTGTAAAATACACATTCGTTTAAATTTTGGTTTTTCACTTACTTCATCCAACTGAAAACAAAATCAAATATCTCGGAGAAATTTCTGAAAAATAAATTAAAATTTTGAATAAACAATAACAAAAATAACTCATTTTTGCATCGCACAAAACGTAATTGAATTACACACGCACACATATTGCATCCTTTCGAGATATATACTAATTTTCCTTTTATTATGGGAGAGTGACGGAATGTACGTACATCTTAGTTTAAGTTTTTAAGCCAAAAGAGAGCAGAAAATCCCGGCTTTTTCTCAGGTAGGGATTTGACAGATAGACACGTGATCAAAGTGAAGGGAATAATAGCTATTTTCAGTTATTACGTAAGTATTTTAGGGAAAAGTCTGGAAAAGAATTCGCGATTTATGTTGGCGCGTGGAAGCAATTAGCATATTCTTTTAGCAATAAATATGCCAAAACACGAGATTTAATATACCTCCAGAGCGGGAAATAAAATGAAACTGGAGTTTAAGAAAAGTGATTTTGGAATACATTAAGACTTTAAAATATATAATATTAGAATTTAAAGCAAAATTAAGTGAGATTATTACATGTATATCACACAGAATAATAAACATAATATAAAATCTCTCGAACAACATAATAATCAACATTTGCTATATTAATGATAAACGATTGCCTAATTACGTGTTTTAAACAGAATACATAACAAAACTTATATTAAATACCTTTGATTAGAATATTTCCGCTTCGATGCCTATCACTTAGGTAGTTTCCAAAGCTCGTTTCCGTATAATACGAGAAATCAGCCAACAGCACTTTTTAGAACATTATGTTCTACTCTAGTTTAGAGTATCTCTCTCTCTAACTGATTAAGTTTTTAATTCATCATTTCATTTAATGGCAAAAATAATGTAGGAATAGCTTTTGGTTTCAGAACGACTATTAATATATTTGCAGGAACACTAAGAATTTACATTTTAAACCGCGATGATAATCGCTCTCTCTGAATTGCTGAGAGAAAATTCGAACATTTTCATCTTTGACGATATCTTTTCTTTTGCCTTCACAAATCCAAATTTTCCACATCACGATCTTTCGGAAATAAGTGGAAAGAAATGTTTTTGCCTTTCGAATTTCTCGAACGCATCGAACATCCGACAACAGCACAGACAGGCATTGTATTAGTTTTCAAATCTTTCCGTAGAACTAAAACATTTGGCTCTGAAAAGAGGCGTTTTTCAATCTTTAGTTTACGAACCAGAGGAAACCCTGGGTTAAAAAGGTAACCTAAAAAAATAATCAAGCAACCTTCTCTGCACTGAACGAAACAAGAAATATTCATAACAAAACTAAATTTCCCGCCTTTTAATTTGGAATGTGAGGAGAAAAAAGAAAGAAACAAACAAACTTCGGCTCCAGACTAGACATAAATAAGCCCAAAAGGTCATATTCTTTATTTTCATTCATCGAAAACTCCTATTAGACGGCAGAAAAAGGAAATAGTATCCTCAACCAGCGGGAGTGGCCTCCCCTAAACTTTCTCGTATACTGCTCAAAAATTTGTCATTTCCCCTCCCTTTGCGTGGATAAAAAAAATCGAACCTACTGTAATCCAGAATGTAACGAATATCAGAAGGTTTTTCGTTGCAGATTATAGTGATTGTAAAATATTTACGTGAGGAATCATATTAAAAGAGATGCCTATGTATTAAAACTTAGCAATATTTATTTTCCATCACACTCCAGCAAGATCCGCTATTATACGAGCGAGCGAAAACAAAACAGGAGATAAAACATATCTATCACAAACTCCGTCTCAAGGACGAAGTGACGTAATCCTCCCGCTTGGTACCAGAGTTTGCTAAGTACGCATGCGCATGGAGATCAGTTTAGAAACGAACGCTTAAGAAGTATGCGATTATACAGACCGACAGACAGTCAACCCCTTGACGGATTTGTCCCAAAATTTTATACGGACCTACATTCATGACGATAAAATTGTGTACCAAATTTATCCATCTAGCTATTCAAGTTTTTGTGTTATAGTATTCGCATGCCTTCGGACAGACAGACAGGCAGACTTCCCGTAGACGGATTTTGTCCAAAATTTGATAGAAACCTACAAATGATGTGTAAAGAGCACATACCAAATTTCATCCCCGTAGCTCTCATAGTTTTCGAGTCATCGTGTTCTCAGACAGACATGAATCCAAAATTGTGTTTTTCGGACTCAGGGAGGTCTAAAACATGGAGATTCGTCAAAATCTCGAGTTCGAATTTTTTGACGATTACAATACTTTTTCTTTGTATACTTTGTAGACGAGAAAGTAAAAAGCAAATCGGTCATTTGAAATTGCTGCAAAGTAAACAAAAAGAGAACTAGGAATCACTTTCATTAAAAATAAAAATTCATGACACGGAATTTATAAGCAATAAAAAGCAATCTTGTAATGTAAAATGATGAAGATACAATACCTATCCATTAATCGGGTATTTTCGCCTTTTCTTACAGATGGAATAATTTTATTTCTTTAATTTGAAACTGCGTGGGAAAGCGGAGAGTTTCGGAATCTGTCCCAATGTGATGTAATGCGCGGAAAAACCTTCTGCGTATCGCGTTTGTGGACCCTCCCTGGGTAAAGCCGCTCTTTCAAGTTTCTGATTCTTTTGAATAAACCTTTCATTCACCTGCTTTTCTTTTCATATTGCGTTTCTGAAATATTTCATAGCAATAAACATGTCTAAATTGTGTTTTTTACAGTTCTCACGAGTTTTTGAAAGCAGTGTCGGTCGCGTTTCGTATCAATTTCAGTATCATAAATATAAAATGACATTTTGATAATTAATGGAAGTTATTTGACTGCTGATTATTGAAGTAAATTGAAAAATTCTGATAAAATACTGTAGTAAAATCATTTTTTTACACTTCAGACCGCACATTTGAAAAATTTTCGCCTAGACCAGTGGTTCCCAACCTTTTTAGTTGTCCGGAACCCTCGGTAATCTGGACGGTCCTTGGAGAATGATGAATGTTGCTTTTACGAACATTCTCAATGATCCTATGCACAACGAAAACTTATAAAAAACACTGAAAAATGTAAATTTAAAAGATGTCGTGTTCAGTCTTGTTAACAGTTGGGCATCTGTGTCTACATTGCTGATCAACAAATCATGGAAAAATTTTCTTCCCAATTTTATTGATTTCGAAGTTGAAGAAAATGTGCAAACTGAAGAAATTCATCTTGCATCACTCATTAACCAATTACAAAACACGAACCCGATGTCTAATACTGAAGCTGACGACAGTTTGGCTCGAAATGAAATTTTAACAGACAACGAAATTATCAGGACGGTAATAGCAGAGGAGTATGATGGCGACGACGTCACCCCTGTAAACCCCGTCAAAATTTCTCATTCTGAGGCTGCGGCGGCACTCAACACTTCATTACAGTGGGCTGAAGAGCAAAATTTTGAAGCACACGAAAATATGCTCCTCGGACGTTTAAGAAACCGCGAATTTGAATTAAAAATTGGAACGACCGCGCAAAAAAAATCACTGACTTTTTTGGATACTGATTATGATCATTCACTTACATATGTAGTAATTATGTTGTACATATCATGTTCATACTGTATCATGTTCATTCAATTTATCCATACAATGTTAGTTCATACGAATATACCATAGTACCTATAGATGCAATCTTTGAAAAAGTATCTTACGTTATTCTTTAAAAACCTCGCTAATCCGGAAATCCCGTTAATCCGGACGTCCATGTGCCTGAATTCGTCCGGATTATCGGGGTCCTTCTGTAGTTCTAATTGGAAAAATGCTTTAAATGAAGGGAAGAATTATAATACATGTTTTTTGCGTGAATAAATATATTCCCGAAAAGTTTCGAAATCTAACTTTTTATGTTGTTCCCCGGTCCTATCAATCATATTTAGTAAAATATTTTTGACACTCTAACATTTTAAACTAAAAAAAGTCCCAATCTTTTGCGATTAAAACTGACCGAGTTATGGAGCTTTGAATATCGCTGACTTAGATCACTTTACACCATTTCAATAGCCTGGTGCAGACGATTCGCCAATTAATGCGCAGCAGTTGCTCGACGGTAAAAATCATGAAATTCAAAGCTCCATAACTCGTTCAGTTTTAGTCGCTGAAGAGTGTGACTTTTTTTCGGTTAAAATTTTAGAGTGTCAAGAATATTTATTAAATATGACTCATAGGACCGCGGTGATCGTATAAAAAGTTGGAATTCGTAATTTTTTCAGAAATATATTTAGTGACTAAAAAAACATAAGATATAATTCTTCCCTTTATTTAAAGCATTTTTCCAATTGGAACTGTATGTCTATCTCTAACGGTTCAGAAATTAGCTATTGGATCAGTATAAGTGTGGACACACTGTATATTAGATGCCCTTATATGCTAGTAATTAGTGAAGCTTACTGTAAAAGAAATAAAAATACAGCAGAGTCTCCCTACAACGAAGTCTCTCTACAACGAATTTCTCCCTATAACGAAATTTTTAATCGGAATGTTAAATAACATTCAAAATATTCTCCATATAACGAAGTGATTGTCTCCCTATAACGAATTTTTTCAGAGGTTTATCTTTTTGATTTTTGTCATTTTTGAAGACAAAAATGACAAAAGTTGTTAATTTGTTACAGTTGACAGTTTCTGTGCAACCATTTCGCTCACACGTGCCTGTTTCTGGAACCACTCACTCTTAAAATGCGAAACTTTTTCTGAAAATTTAACATTACGAAATGCAAAGCAATGTAAACTAACGGAATTTTTCAAGTAAAAGAAACGTAAGTACATATTTAGTACATACTATTCTCTAAATTGGTGAATTGTCTCAACTTTTGAGCATTTTATTTATATAATAAAAATTAGTATAATTTTAACAAATTTATAATATATATTACCTCATTTTTAATTGAAAATCATAATTAGATACACTTGAACTTATCGCACCTATTGAAAAGTTTGGAACATTTACTTAAATAACTGCAAAAATCTCTAATCTCCGTATAACGAAATTTTCTCTATAACGAATTTTTCAATTGGAACCAACCAAGCGATTTCGTTATAGGGAGACTCCACTGTATACTGTTTTATAAAGCAAGAAACAAGTGAAGACTCTTGAAGTTTCCCTAATTTCGACTCTTGACTAGCATTTCGCTGCCCATTAATACGCTATCCGTGGCCCACAAGTGGGCCGCGGCCCATGGGTTGGGAACTACTGGCCTAGACTCTTCTCTCTCTGTATAGCAACCGTTGCGAAACTCGCATTTGATGTGTCTCTTTTCTGAAATAATGGAGTAGCGAGTACATAGGAGCATCATTAGACATGTTTCGCAATCACTTTCAATTTTATCATAAAAATACTATTATTCCTGTTATTTAAAAGAAGATGAATTCGGTGTTTTCTTTAAATCATCTGTTTACGAAACATGTGTTTTTAATGTAATGCATATAATACGTTTGTTTCTTATAATACTTATATTGAAATGAGATATTTTTTATATGTGATACGTCATTAAACTAATGGATGATATCATAATCCCATTATATGCGTAGGACATAATGGGATTGTGATATCATCCCATTATAATAGAGTATCATATTCGTAGCTTAATTTCCTGGTAGCATATTCAACGAAAATGTTATATTATTTTGAAATTTATTGATGGAAAGAGTTTGGTAAGAGTCGTGCGAAGACAGAATGCTTCTGCACAATGCAGTTAAATTATACCAAAATAATCGGTAATTGAATTTAACTATGAACAGTGGCGAATCCAAGGGGGGGGTCTATCGGGCTACAGCAGCCCCAGAGCCAAGTCAGAATTCTTGATTTAATTTAACATTATTACAAATGTTTTTTCTTAATTTATCTCTTTAAAAAATAAGAAAAACGTTTCAACATTGCTTTCTAGCTTCAGAGGCTCGAAACTTTTACTACGTTTGTAGTAATTCCACTTGTACTTGTAGCATTGACGCGGTCGAAGACATTTTTTAGCTAGTTATTTCATCATAATTTTTATTAATTATCGAAAGCATTTCATTGTTCTTTATGATTCTTATTGTCAGATGAGTAAAGTCTGTAAAGTTAAAGAGTTTTGGTTTACTTCAGCCTTGAAGTTTGACATTCATCACGACGATACAAAGTTTTTATGACTTCAGCGCCCCCCCCCCCAGACCGGAATCCTAGATTCGTCACTGACTATGAATAATTTATTTGCATTTCTGAGCAGAAAGAGTTTATAAAGTAAGTATTAGTTTTATAAAATATAAAATAACACGATAGTTACACATACATCTTTGATAGCGAATGAAACATTGATTTTTATCAGATAATAAGTTTCTAGGAAATAGTTAAAAAATCCGCAGTCACTTTTAACTATATAATTTAAAGAATCATTTTTAAAAGTCTCTTAACTTCTTTCTTTCCATTTTTCTGAGTTAGTTTAGTTCAGGTATATTAACGTCCCGTTTTGAAGCAACACGAGGGCTATTTTCGGGACGGACCTCGTAATTTTGAGCCCCGGTCAGATGACGACGACGACACCTAAGCTGGCACTCCCTCTCCAAACTTCCGCACCACACCAGCGGGAGGACGTTTGCCCCCCTACGTATGATTTAGCGCGCAGCAGGCCCAATACACGACGGATCTTCAGTGGAATCGGGTTTCGAAGCTGGAACCCTCCGGCCCCATAGCCGAGACCTTACCACTAGGCCACCGCGGCCTCTCCGTTTTTCTCAGAGAAGACTGTGCAAAGCATAAATGAAATTAGGCACTCTCAAATTACTAACTGTATCAAAATTTAAGAAAATCATCTAGCATCAAGTCTCCGTAGTTTCCCCTATAAGATTATTTCTAATGAAGTAATGCAATGCTTTTTTTGTATCCAGTTGCTTGAATCGTTTCTATGAAAGACATTTTTGGCATGTCACCGTGAGTGAGTACCTTTTCTTGTGTATCGCAAATTACCTTCATCTTCACATTGGAACGGTCCTCTGGGTCACGGTGGCCTCGTGACTGAGTCTCGTGTTTGAATCGTTTCGATGAAAGGCATTTTTGATATGTCACCGTGAATGAGTACCTTTTCTTGTGTATCACAAATTATCTTCATTTTCACATTAGAACGGTCGTCTGAGTCACGGTGGCCTCGTGACAGCCTCGTGTTAGAATCGTTTCTATGAAAGTCATTTTTGACATGTCACCGTGAGTGAGTACTGTGATGTATTGCAGCATAGTATGAAGAATCGTGGAGCCTTCTTTATCAAAAATAATATCTTTATTAGACGTCTACCACATCACAAACATGAAAAACAAACGCATACACTTCCATTACAAACGTTACAATCACTGACTTACATCCAATTCCAAGTTCAATATCATAATCATAATTCTTTTCCGTTGCTAGGCAACGTTAGCAAAAGACAATATCGTTGCCAGACTATTTTTATTACCTTTAGAAAAGAATTAATGCCAAACGATATTTTAAATTAATTTCTTTTTCAGCCAAACGATATTTTTAAATTAATTTCTTTTATGACCAAACGATTTTTTTTATCTAATAAGTTTCTTTTTTTAAATATTTTAATAATTCTACAAATATATATTTTTTTATTCGTTACGAATATCATTGTACCTTTTCTTGTGTATCACAAATTACATTCATTTGAACATTCGAAAGTTCGTCTGGTCGCGGTGTCCTCGTGACTAGAGGATCGAGGGCTCGAGACCCGGCGCCATAGACCGCCTGTCGTGTACGACTCTCTGGCGCACGCTGAATTTAAAAGTTTCCAAAAGTGGGATCCTCATCGTCTATCGATGATTCACAGTGACGGCGTCCATCCGAAAATAGCCCCCGTGTAACTTCAAAAGGGAATTTTAAACGCTATATCAGACGGCAAATAAATAAATAATTTAAATTACAGTTCAACGATTACTACATACGAAAAAAATATACAAATTTTAAAGTGTCCACATTATACTGGCACAACCCACTGTAGTTTATATTTTTATATAAACTAGATATTTAGTTATCCAAAATCGAATCACTAATTTTGCTAAGTTCATTATGAGGATTGTCTGAAAAAAATTTGATGAGAAGATATTAAAAACTGAAAGTGAAGCAGCATTTAAAAAAAAGATAGATTTATTTTTTAAAAAGTAATTTAAAATTTTTGAGCTTTAAATTTCTGAACATGAAAAATATTTTCAAAATCCACTTTACATCCAATTACGTCAAAGTAAGCAAATTTGGTCTATATTGCAAAAAATATTTTAGAGCATCGAGCCCCCTTAAGACTATATTAGACGGCAGCGTTGTGCATGCATTTTCCGTCTACCAAGGGTAAACTCCACTCGCCAAAAGTTTGTAACACGTGACGCATTGAGACAACCTGTCAGACAGCATTTCGGTCATCGTCGAAGGAGAACTACGTCACCATCAAATTCACACTCGATTGGTTCCAATTTTCGCTGCTGACAGCTTGCCGCCACTATCGTGTACAGTTTTAAGCCGACTGAATACAGATCACGATTACCGGCATCCTGACTATTAAGATAGAACGCCGCCAGGTTGACTTAATGGTCACGTGTTACAAACTTTTGTAGAGTGGAATTGACTCTTGGTAGACGGAAAATGCGCACACAACGCTGCCGTCTAATGTAGACTTAAGGGGACTCGATGCCAAAAATATTTTTTGCAATATAGACCAAATTTGTTTATTTTAACATTATTGGATGTAAAGTGTGCAGAAATAGAACATGGATTTTGAAAATATTTTTCATGTTCAGAAATTTAAAGTTTAAAATTTTTAAATACAAGCCTTTTATTTAAAATGCTACTTCTCATTCAGCTTTCAATATTGTCACGTAGATTTATCGTGGCAAATGCGAGAGAATAGAAATAATCACACGATAGAGTAAGATCTCAACTCGAGCTTTATTCAACCCCCAAGTACTATTTACAGAAACTTATATACAGGCATGGAACATTCTAGACTGGAATGTTCTGGAAATAAATCAAAGATTAATTTACATATTATTAATTTGCATATTCTAGAAAAGACGAGAAATGTGAAGTAAATTAAGAAAAAAAACATAATTATATGAAATATTTGACCTCTCCCGGGCTTGAACTCACGTCCCATGGTTCCACAGACGTGAACGCTACCAGTAAGCCATGGGGTTTCGTCTACTCTTGCTTACAATATTTTATGACCAAATTGTTTTTAGTGAATCCTCATAATGAACTTAGAAAAATTAAGGATTCGGTTTTGTATATCTAAATTAGTTGTGGAGAAAAAGATATTTTCTCAAAAATGTGTGCAGTTTTTTGAAAAAGATATCAGATATTTATTTTACCTTTTTTTATATTTTAAAAATTTTCTAATCAAAACTTCTACAAATCAATCGCTAATTCTTTTAAGCTGATATCTGTATATTAGTGATTTCTAGTTTCTATTCCTAAAATCGGCTTTAGTTTTAAAAGTGTTCCTGAAATTATGTACTTCAATAAGGAAAGCACACATAAAATGAAAAACTTTCTAATTAAATGAAATGAAACTAAATGAAAACTACTGAGCCTATTCATGACCAGTTAATTACCATAAGATATGTAGAATAATTGCCGATGCAACATGACAGTATGTATTTTTTTTTTAAATTAAATCTACTGCATATTCAGTATTCTGAAAGTCGAAATGTGAAACTCTTCCAAATGTTATTATTGAAGTTTGACAATATTTTAATTAAAATAATTTTACGTAAAACATGTCAAACTGCAACTAATTCAGTCAATCCTGACGTGACAAATAACTTGTGTCCTAGAAAGCAGATATAGTTTTCTCTTTCGCCTTTTTCTCGCTTATCAGCCAATGGCAAAAAAGTGCAAATCTGTCGTTTTAACAAGAAATTGCTTGCAGAAATACGAGTTCGTTGGAAGTCTGAGCGGAGTAACAGTCACGTTCTGCACCTGCACTTAGTTTAGGACGGAAAAGCCCATAAATTCGTCTGGACCAAAATTACGTGAGTATCACTCGAGGCTGTCCAACGGGCTTTGCGTGCTTGGAACGAACATATCACGGACATCAACTTTGGACACACCTCGACACGCTACCTGTATCCGTAACTGTCAGAAGCCAAGCAGTATAGAGTGCTTTCTTTCCAAGTTGACACAGTCTGATTAGAATTTCTTTGGCTCCTTTGAGGTCAAATAAAGATTTTAATATACGTAAGTCTACTCGCTTGAAGCGGCCTCCCTCACCTTCTAACTTTTTAACTCGTTTTAGGAATAATAACTGTATTCTATGATTCTATACAGTGGCGAATCCAGGGGGGGGGCTATCGGGCTGCAGCCCCCCAGAGCGAAGTCAGAATTCTTGATTTGATTTAAAATCATTATAACTGTTTGTTCTTAATTTCTCTTTTTTAAAAAATAATAAAAACGTGACAATATTGCTTTCTGGCTTGACAGGTTCAAAAATTTTCCTCCTTTTCTAGTCATTCCACTTGTACTTGTAGCGTTGACACGGTCAAAGACATTTTTTGGCTAGTTATTTCATTGTATTTTTTTTTATTAAATTATCGAAAGTATTATATTATTTTTTATGATTCTTAATGTCAGGTGAGTAAAGTCTGTAAAGTTAAAGTGTTTTGGTTCACATAAGCCAAGAGGTTTGACATCCGTCATGGCGATACAAAATTTTTATGACCTCAGCCCCCCCCCGACCCAAATCCTGGATTCGCCACTGATTATATCACATTATTGTCGTCAGTTAAACGTGTTACAATAAAATGTTACGTAAAAACATGATACATTTTCTTTTATTTTTATGATAATCACACAATCACTCTTTTTTTCGGTATTTAAGTCTAGTACTGAATATGACAGCAATGATGGCGTCGAGATCAACGCCTTCGGCGATTTCGTTGGGATTGACCTATCACTTAAGACGATGTGGTTATGGTTGTTAAGTAGCTGAAATCTACTTCAACTAGTGGTATTGATAATATTCCCCCTATCATTATTAAGGGCTGTGCTGAGTTTCTGGTCTAACCCCTTCTAAAGATATTAAAATCTTTCATGTTTAGTCTAAAAAGTTTCAAATCGTAGTCAATGACTAGGCTGATATAAAAACAAACACTTTTATTAAAATAACATCATAGTCAACTCGACTAAAAGTTAAATCAAAATCTTTTAACAGATCAATATTCAAAGTTAAGCATTTGCAGCATTCAACTTACTCTAAATTCCAATCGTATTAAATTTCGACGTCTGCCTAAAAGTAAATTCCTAGTAATACACGCGTAGCGTATAGCTAAGATATGAAAAACCTAAGAAAGTCATTAGTCAGACAGTCATCTAGTTAGTTAGTTAGCCTGTGAAAAACGGAAGAGAGACGCTAAGCAGGTAGGTAGGTGATTGCCGAAATGCATTGCTTGCTTTTATAGCGATACCTTATTTACACAATCCTGAAAGCTAATCGATGCTGTTGCAAATGCTTAGTGGTTAGAAGTAGTGAGAACCAACCTAAAAAAATGTCTGGGTTCGAAAAAAGTTCGGACCTCGATTTAAGATCAAGTTTCCTAACACTTGCGTTGTTTAACCTTTCTTTGAAAACAAATACATTTCCCCATGCCTGGAAGTTGATAAAAATTGTCCCGGTGTTTAAAAAAGGCAATACTAAAGAATGCAAAATCTATCGACCGATTGCAATTCTGAGCCCTCTATTAAAGATTTTTGAAATTATAATACATAAAAAGCTTATCCCCCAAGGTTAAAAATGTAATTTCTTCTGCTCAACATGGATTCATGACTAAACGTTCTATTTCAACTAATTTGTTGTGTTCATATTAGATTTATTCTATATCACTCTTTTTAGCGACATCTAAGGTTTGTTTGGCGGTTAAATTTTCAACCATACGATTTAGATATTCACTGATGGTTAGTTCCATTTTTTTTAAACCGATTTAAAAAGAAAGGATTATACAAACTCAAAGAACACGGGATTCAACGTTTTGTTTACTAAAGAAAGAACTGGTTCGAACTTGGCGTTTGATACAGTTGCCAAATGGATTTGGCGATTGCTTAAATCGGAAGGTTACTGGAAAACGGTCTGTGAATCCAAATACAGGGTTGCCATATTGGCCTTTTTACGGCCAAATTATGGAAATTTGGCCTTTTTTGAAAGCCCTTGGAATTAGGAATTTTCATTTGGCATTAAATTCATTTTTGGCCTTTTTTTGGCTATTTTTTCGTTAATGACTTTTAAAACAATTTTTAATTACTTATTCTATTGTTTTAAATAAATTTTTGATATTACGTATTTCAAATGATATATGATGAGCTATCAAACGAAATAGCCCCTGAATAGAACAAGGATGTTTTAAATTTCTTTCACTTTAAATTTAATAATAGAACATTGAACATACGCCTATCAAGAGGGATTCGTTTTCATGAAGGATAGCTGTTTTTCTAATAGCAAATGACGTCTTCAATCAATTTGTCAAATTTGGCTTTTTTGGCCTTATTTTTAAGAAGGTTTGGCCTTATTTTGCTATTTTGATCTGGCAACCCTGCCAAAATAAACAAACCAGGAAACACGCCCATCAGAACTACTAACCTTGACTTCTTTAAAACATTCAAGTAGCTGTTGATCAAAGCAGACTTCTTGTACCATCTAGTGGTGGCATTTGTAACTAACTCAACGCGACAAATTTATTCTGGGTTTAAATTTATAAACCGGATATTGTCAAAATACACGAGTATTCTCGGGCCTTTAAATTTATGTAAAAATTAAAATCCCGTGTATTCTCGGTCTTTTACGTTAAGCGGTTAAAAATAATTATGATAAATGAACCGAACTGTTTGCATTCTTCGTTTCCCACTAAAAATACGGTTTGTTATTATTATAGGTCAGGGTGTCCAACTCATATGCAGCACGGGCCAATTAAAAAAGTTATAAGTTCTTGCGGGTCGGGAAAAAACACGCCACTTTTTAAATAGAAACATAGGTTTATTTTGAAAGCACAGTGTAAAAAAGAACAAGGACAGCCGTAAAGGTGTTGCTTTCTGCCTGAGGTTTGGTATCTCTTTTCTGCTACCATCTTTCCTACTTCGAGGGATATCTTGTCCGCAGTGATTAACCCTTTGCGGTCGATGCCGCCACTGCCGCAAAGAGTTAATTTCTTAACTGACCCAATGTGAATGCCAATAATTCTTCATCTGACAAGAGATTTATTTCCTTTCATAAGTTAAAAGTACTTCTAATCAAGGAAATAGTCAAGCACCGTTTATACACCTTTTAAGAGACTAACGTATATCGACGTATAAATAACCAGCGGGAGTGATCTTCCCTAAACTCTTTCGTATACTTCTCAAAAATTTTTCATTTCCCTTCCCCCTGCGTGGATAAAAAATTCGAACCTACTGTAACCCAGAATGCAATGACTATCAGAAGGTTTTTCATTGTAGATTATAGCGATTGTAAAATATTTAGGTGAAGAATCAAATTCAAAGAGACGCGTATGTATTAAAACTTAGCAATGTTTATTTTCTATCACACTCTAGCAAGCTCCGCTAATGCGAGGGAGTGCGCGAGCGAAAAGAAAACAAATGAACAAAGAACAAAAATGACCTCGATCGCTATCGCTGAATAAACCTTTGATCTATATTTACTTGAGTTGTTACCCTTGATCGATATCTCCTTTGCACGCCATTGCCTGGACTTGTGACTTCTTAGTTTCCAGTTGATCGACTGAGCCAGTATTCCAGGAGTGACGTTAGTGTTTGCCAGACGGGGACATGGTCTCCCTGACAGAGGGGGTACGACATGCAGTACGGGGGGAAGTGCAGTGAAATTGGTCTCAAATTTTCGCCAGATCTTTATCTGCTAATTGAATACCAAAATTTTACAAAATTTTTCCCCGATGGGGGCACAGCATCCGAGACCGGGGGCACTGTCCCCCGGTCCCTCCTAGCGCCACTCCTGCACTATTCGACAGCGAATTACATATGAAACGTATGTTGGTTAGACAGTTATATTAAGTTAGTTACAGTTACTTAGATATTAGGGTCGGCAGATTAGTCCTCTGTGATTTTGAGAATTATTTTAAATATATAGATAATAATAATAACAAAAACTTTGCATGAAAACGATATTTTGAACGAAAAAATTATGTCTAGGACTGAATTTGGGCAGCGTTTATAGTTAAACTAAGAGAAACTCAGATGAATTATTCCATTTGTTCTAGTAATAAAGAAGATCTGCAAAACGCCTTAGATAAGCACTAGGACTACTTGTAAGGTATCTGATTGTATTCGGAGACATTTTTTTGAAAAATAACTTATATATATTTTTTACTGTTATTTTTCAACTGCACATGTTTTAAAACTATGAAAATATTGTAAAATTAGGCTTTCATAATAATATTTTAAAAAAAACTGATAAATTTGAAGAAAAGTGACTAAAATAATTGCCTTACGCTAACAGCGATAGACAAAATCATATCCTAAATATACATAAATCCTTGTAGGAGTAAATTGTTATGACAGTTATCTGTGTTATGCTCTAAAATATTTCTTGTACTTCAAAATAGTTTTGAGATATAACTGAACATAGTTACTAAACTGGTAATTTTTCATAAAAAATGCTTTTCGTTTATATTTAAGCACTTAAAAATAATACTCGATTTTAAAATTGACTTTAGTTTTTAGAGGAAAACATCAAGTATATTACAGAAAACAATCTCAGAAAATTTCATATCAATACTTGAATAACTTTTAGAGAAATCATTGTTACGGTCGACAGTTTTCCTCAAAAATATCATTTCTCAGAAAACAGATTTAAAGTTTTCATGCAACATAAAATAATGCTTACAGTTCGGTAATAAAACAGCTGTAACTCCATTTGTAATTCACGTAGAGTAAAAAGTGAGACAGTTTTAGAAAGCTGGTTAAACAGGATACAAAATTAAGTCATAAAAAGTTTTTTGATAATTTCATCAAAATCGACGATTTTAAAGAAGTCGGATACCTTAAGGGAAAATATTAAATAATTTTTTTTTCGCAGAGCGCATCACTTGTACTACAAAATAGCGAGATTTTGTTTAATCTTGAGCCATAGAACCGGCTGTAGAGACTTTAGAAGAGGTGAACTCTAAGTATAACACTCTTGTATATCTGTAGCATTTAAATTGATATTCATTTTAAAGCATCACTCAAAATAAAAACCCAAAATTGCAATAAAATTATCTAAGTACTAACAAAAATATCAAAAATAAATTATATAAAACTTGCATCAAATAGTTAATAGTTTAGTTATATTAACGTTCCGTTTTGAAGCAACTCGAAGGCTAGTTTGGGACGGACCTCGTAATTTTGAGCCTCGGTCAGATGACGAGGACGACACCTGAGCAAGCGTCCTTCTGCACACCAGCGGAAGGACGTTTGATCCCATACGTATGATTTAGCATGCAACAGGCCCAATACACGACGTATTTCGGTGGAATCGGGGTTCGAACCCGGAGTACTCTGATTCCGAAGCTGATGCCTTACCGTTGGGCCGGCATATTTACGGATCCTACTATGGTTTGGGTTGAGGTCGCTTTTCATTGTCTCTCAGCGTCACGTGACTTCGCTTGCTTCTGAATAATGCCATAGGAGCGCACTTAGTTTGGATTTCGATTTTTGTCTTAGCTATTGTATCATGGAGAAACCAAAATTATCTTTATCTTGAATTCATCATTCCCTTTAGAAATATCCAAATAATCGTAATTAAAAGATAATTTTGGTTTCTCCATGATACAATAGCTAAGACAAAAATCGAAATCCAAACTAAGTGCGCTCCTATGGCATTATTCAGAAGCAAGCGAAGTCACGTGACGCTGAGAGACAATGAAAAGCGACCTCAATCCAAACCATAGTAGGATCCGTAAATATGCACATTTTACGGACAGGTACGGCGTATCACAGAGAAGGAGAATCAGAGGTCTCAGACCGCAATCTGATCAGCGCCCCCACTTCCCAACAAAGAAAACTAGCCACTTCGATACCCGTGCCGTTTCAAATGGAACACGAAGGTCGCCGCTATGTTTGTTATTTTCGATGTCGATCTGCATATGAACAGGAAAGTTTAATACATGTTTCCTAACTTATATCAAAGTAGATTTAAGTTAATCAAAAATTTGAAACATTTAGTTTCACTTTTATAAATAAAATAACGAAGTTTAGTTTTTCTTCCACGCTGACTTATTCTGGTTAATTCCTTTGTTGGCCACAGATGGCGTACTGTCTATGTGAGGCAGGGTTGCCAGATTGGCCTTTTTAAGGCCAAATTCTGGAAAATTGGCCTTTTTTCAAAGCCCTTTGACTTGCGAGATTTTATTTCGCCTTAGTTTCATTTTTGACCTTCTTTTGGCTTTATTTTTCTTTATGACTTTTAGAACGATTTTTAATATATAATTTTACTATTTTTTAATAATTTTTTGATATGACTCTTTTCAACTGGCCGACAGTGAACTGTCAAACGGAGTAGTTCCAGGATAAGAAATGTTTCTGTCCCTTTTCTTCAGACTGTATTAGTCAGAATGCCTATAGCGAAAGATATGTTTGCCTCTTCACAGAATATATAAGAACAACTTTCTCTATTTTTATTCATTTCTTTTCATGAATTCTTTTATGAATGAATATTCTTGAGAGAGAGAGAAAAAGGACATCACATTACAGATCTTTTAAAAAAAAGAAAGAAAACTATTTATGTCTGTAATTTCGTTATTGTTTGAAATACATATTAATACAGCAAAAAAATTGAAATACAGCAATTTAACAAACGTTTTCATGTCAAATCTAAGTGACAGAAAAAAGTTTTTAAAAAATATTTAGAACGACGCAGCATATTGGATTTGGATGTCAACTATTTAAATAACATCAAAACTAAGAGCAGTGCATTTTTGATATTTTAATCACGTTTTGGAAGCTCAGCCATCTACTATGAGTAAGAAATCAGTTTTTTTTATATTAACGGATATTTTTACTGTTAGTCATTTACTATGATTGCGAAAGAACTTTTCATTTATTATAATCACCCTGAAAAATAATATAGAACAGGAGTTGATATATTTCGCTCGAGCATTTCAATCTAAACTGGCAAGAACAATTTATTATTATTTTGGCAAAGTCGGGTATGTAGCTGTTTTTAAAAAAATTCACTTAAATTTTGATTACATAAAAGTGTTTTATACGTATGCAAATCTAGTGGGATTCCTTTTCATGAAGGATAGTTATTTTCTCATAAGAAATAAGGAGAAATGAGTGCTTTAGTCAGGTTTTCAAATTTTGCCTTTTCTGGCTTTATTTTAAAGAACGTTTGGCCTTATTTTGCTATTTTGATTAGGCAACCCTGATGTGAGGGGAATATTAACAAAGTTGCCATTAGACCCCCCGCAGCTGCCGATGTCGGCGAAGCGCAGTGGCTATTCTCGACAGCCGATCGGTTTTATGTAGGCGCCGGTACGTGTGCAAGCTCCAACTGTTCTCTATACACTACTAATGGAATGTTGCAGACCGGTTTCGAACCGGTCGGCACGAATCGGTGTGTGTGCAAGTAGCCTTAAGGCTCGGACCCATGATCAGATAATCCCCGAGCTACTCGCGTCGTAAAGGATTTGTGGTTAGTCTGAATTGGACCAGATGCGCCATTCCCACGACGCGTAACTTGGCAAATTTTCTTCGCGCCGTCTGGCCAGTGAACCGCTTTTCGTCGAGTTTCCCTTCGCTCTGTTTCTCACCAAGCGCGCGCCTGGGGACCCCCGAGAAGAAAAGGGCCCCGACGGTGTCATTTCAATTTTGAATAATATTTAATAGTAAGAATTTCATCGAATTTTATGAGCTCATTGAGCTCCAAAAAGGAAACAAAATTTCATAAGAATTCGAAATATTTTTGGGTACTGAAGTTTAGTATTACATTTATAGCTTTATTAATTACAACAAAGGTCTTTTCGTTTGATTTGAAAATAATGTTTTCGAAATATGAAAAAAAAATTGCTTCTTTAAATTCATATTCAACAGAAAGAGTAAATGTGTTAGTCAGTGTTCTATTCTCATTTGTTATATTTGCAAAGATTGTGACTACCAATTTATTTCATTATATTTAATTCAATACAAATAGGATATGGCGTACAAGAAATGAAATTTTTGTTATAACAATTCATCTGAAGCGTTGCTATTAAAGCATGCCCTATTTAATATCCAACACAATTTTCATGTAAAAATAACAAGAAATTAATGGTCTATTTAAATCTTATAATTTCAACAACTGACGGTTTTTTGATGACAATATATTTTTGAATATTTATTATCTTAAAAAATATGTTCTTAAAATTAATTTCTGTATTTCTCGATTTCTTGCGTTTTCATTTTTTAAACTAAAATAAAAATGTTAATTATCTGTCTTGAAAAGAGAGTCAATAATTATTGTTAAGTTCAATTCCCTGAATTTCTGCAATGGCTTATTTAATATTATTACGCCTCTCTCTATATATGAAACATGAAGTACTAAAGAACATTTGAACTTGACATTTAGTTTATAAGAAGTCACAATCGCGCTTTCTTTCGATGCAATGAGTATAAATTTTTTATAAATTTAAACTTTGTCGCTTTACAAGGTATTTAATAAACATGCAGCATTTCATCAAACTTAAAAAATAATTTACCGTTTAGAATTAATATATAATTTTAATTCTAATCAAACTTATAATGGATTTTTTTAAAAAAGCTACCTGGTTCTTTAACGTATAGTAAAATAATCCGAAAAAGTCTCAGAATGAGTTTGATTTCTTATTAATCTTCAATTTAAAAATATGTTGATTAAAATGGTTTGGAGCATTTTTTTTTCTTTGTTACATGAATTCATGCCTCAAAAATTTTTTAAAACTTATAAAATGGCGAGAAAAAACGGTTTATAACACTTTGCTTCTTCAATGAAAAGAGGCATAGATAGTATGCTGATTTGAAAATTTAATATTAAATATTAAATTTGTTTTTGCATTCCCACTTCATATTACTTCAGTATTTAGCATGAACATAATTCTTTTTAGTGCTTTATGCCTCACTAATGTTATTAGAAAATAATCGTGATGTGTTCAGTAGTAATACAGAAAGCAATTTTGGAAAGAAAAAGTTATTTGCAGCTTCCTTTTATTCGATAATAATTAAATTTGGATTTATCATATGAAAATTTCGAAATCTTAATTATTATTAATTAAGATGTAAATTAAATATACTGATTATAAAGTTACATAACGTAGCAATTATAAAATGAACATTTATCAATAAAAATGTAGTTATCATCATTAAAAGTATGCATTCGAAACTGTTAAAAAACTACGACACGAGAACAGAGCACAGATTACAGCAGGCCAAGGGAACCCGAACAACAAGGGGGAAGGGATCGCGTCGCTTCGTTCTCGCGTCTTTGATGTTTCAGCTTTTTACCGCCGCAAAGCGGGAAACCACAGATGCCCTTACAAGCCCCCGAGCGACTTCGAACCTACCTGTTCCCATGGCGGGAAGTAACGCACACCGCAGACGAAATCTGTGGTTTATTTGATCGTGGGTCCGGGGCTTTAGGGTCTATGGGAGTGAGACCTCTTCTTCTTCTTCTCTGTGCGGCATATAGCGTACGCCACAGTTCACCGATTTCGAGATTGAGGAGTAGGAAATCCAGTTAACTGAGAGGACAGCGTCTAAAATTCGGCACAAATATGTTTATTATCCATCCATTCAAACCCTTAATCTTATTACACTTTAAAAAATAAAGTTTTATGTAATTAAATAGGCACAGAGTTGGAAAAAATGGGATGGGGTACAAAGTGCTCATAATTTTTGGCATAAATTTTCCTTGAAGCAATGATAAACGATTCATATGTAAAGATTTTTATTTTTTGAATTAGTTTCAAGAGTGTGGCCATTTTTCTTATTTCAATGCTTTGGTTAGTCAATGGCGAGTTTGGCACCATTAAAGCATTTGAATCATTTTGGTAAAGCATTTGAATCATTTTGGTAAAGCATTTGAATCATTTTGGTTAAGTATTTGAATCATTTTGATAAGGCATTTGAATCATTTTGGTTTGAATCATCTAACTTTAATTTTATTAATACTGATAAAACGGAGATTTAATTATAATTTTGTTTATACTGATGAAAGCATTGATTTTTGTAAATATTTCGCATTGAAAATGAAATATTAGATCATAGTTCTATGTTGACATTTGTTTTTTTTCCTGTGTAGTTCCATCTTATCTTATTTTTCAGTGATTTCACCAAACGGTTCATGTTATAAAAATTTTGAAGATTACTCCCACTACTGAGTGCAATTTTTTCTAAAACTTTGTTCCATCACCTTTTAAATGTAACTTTATTAATAAGTTAATACATTTTTATAAACACAGAGAGTAAAATTTTTCCACAATATAGGTGTGTAATATTATATATCGATTGGTTTAAGATAGTAAATATAGCTTTACAAAGTGTGGGTATTTATAAAGTGTGTGTTTTGAGTGTATGTAAGGGCAGGATTGCCATGTGTCCCGTATATACGAGACTGTCACCGTATTTCATTGCTGAGTCCCGTATTGAAATTTGTCCCGTTTTCTGCCTTTTATTATTTAGAGAAAAATAATACCAACCAAAACTACGAAGCAACTATGAAATTGAGTATGGAAGAGAAATGACTGAAGTTTTTTGCGGATACAAAGTATTGTTACAAAAGTCTTTCCGTGGGTGTATGGTGTAAACTGTCCAACACGCAGGATAATGAAGAATGACGGTTTATTCACAAACGTGCAGAAAAAACACGTAGCACAGGTAACAGGAAACAATAGATATTGCACAGATTATCAGTGTAAACAGACAACAATTCACAGGTAATAACAGTTCAGCATTTTGATATTTAGCAACACAAACAGTCAGGAAATAACTAGTAACGACAATAATTGCATTTTCAATAGCGCTCAGCTCACCAGCGCACAGCGGACGAAGCTCTAAAGTCGTTCCCAATGGATCAACACCACTCCTCTGATACAGGCGCTGTCCTTATATACTCTCTCCGACAGGTCATGACGTCACAAGGAGTTTTCTCGTATATTCAAGCGTATTCCCTTTCCTAATAGAAATATCGAGAAAAGGGTTGCATTTTCTAAAATCATCTATTTGTAGCCAAGGTCGCCAAATTTGTCGCCAAGGTCAGGGATCCCGGAACAGCAGCTGCTCGTCACTCCATGCTTAACCTTTTATAACTCTTTTCCCAACCATAAGACTAAGGGGTCTATTCTGGTACCCCCTGTTGAGTTGGGGTGGGGTCCCCCCCGTAACCACCCCAACCCCCCCCAACCGGGGGTACCAGAATAGACCCCTAACATTGCTGGGAAGTGACTTTCCGTATTCGTAACAGCATTTTGATCAAAAATCATGTTTAAGCAAGTGTAGAGATATTTTCTCTACTGTCAACTCAATGGTCGGACGAAAGAAACAGGTTTCCAGTGGAGACAACTAAGCAATTTTGATTTGTCATTATAATTTTAGAATCATTTGCACCCAATTTTATAATTATGTGAAAGAAGAATAGGATAATGACGGGGTTAAAAAGCTTGCAAATTTTTTTATTATTCTATGTGTGTATTTTATTAGATTGCTAATCTTTATTGATTTTTTTATGAGATAAAATAAAACATCACCTACCCACATTTATCATGTTTTATTTATTTGCCACTTAAACGTCCCGTATCAATGCTCGCCAATTATGGCAACCCTTTGTATGGGGACAATGAAGAGAGAAATCGATCGAGATAAAATATGACGTCTGGTATCCCTGCAGTCGACACTCGTTATAACGACCCTCTGCGTCCCACAGCAAAAGGTCTTTATAACGAGTGGTCGCTATAGTGGATATAATTAAAAAAATGTACACATGCACGCTCAGCAGTTCCGTAAAAATAGGCGATTTTTAAAGAGATTCCAACTAAATACTCATATTTTTTTATCATTGGTATTAAAAATAAAATTTTATCAATTAAAAATAAATTTCTGGAACAGATTTTAAAGTAGAAAATAAAGGGTGTTATGTACTTACAAAACATTTATTTTCTAAACAAAAAATCAGAAATGGTTGTTTGTCTTTTCTGCATATGTGATTTTTGCAAAACATAATTTTCCATTTCAGTTCAACATGATAAATAATGTTCTGTATTTTCTTGCCTTTCAAAAAAACATTTTAAAGTCTCAATAGCACTTGAAACATTTTTTTATTCTAGGCTATTTTAATTTCCGCTCTGTGGTGAGTGGTAATTCCCACCTCCTCCTCCACCCCCCGTGAAAGTTGAACTGTAGCACTGAAGACTACATCTACGAAGCTTGTCAATACAATAATCAAGGTCATTTACGTTTAGGAACATGTTCCTTTTGGAAAAACATCGGGAAGAGTGTCCCCTGAATTCTGACGTTGTATTGGGATTAGACGACACTAGACGGTCGTTGTACCGGAAGTAAAATAACATAGAGTGCATAGGGAAACACAGTTGGGGATTATATCACTTGTCGTTATAATGGAATGGTCTTTATAATGTGTGGTCGTTATAACGAGCATCGACCGTAATATTGTCTCTCTTTAAGCTGAATGACAAAATTGGATAAACCCGTAAAGACTGCATAAGTTGCAAACATTAGATTTTTTTGGTGGGGGGGCGAGGTCTACTGTTCGCAGAACTACTTGTAGCACAGTTTCATTCTTTAATTTCAAATATTTCTGATACGAAAACACAACGAGGCGCCTTTTGATACTATTTTCCACATTTTTAGATCTCGCCAAATACTGGATTCCGTATTGGACGAGCTGTTTGACTGCCGATGACGCAGTATCACGTGGATTCAATCACGTGAGCAATGATATTGAGCTTGTCATCTGTTCAGGGTTGCCATATTGGCCTTTTTAAGGCCAAATTCTGGAAATTTGGCCTTTTTTAAAAGCCCTTGGTATT
Source organism: Araneus ventricosus (assembly GCA_013235015.1). Lineage (NCBI taxonomy): Eukaryota > Metazoa > Arthropoda > Arachnida > Araneae > Araneidae > Araneus > Araneus ventricosus. Next base: position 42,303 of record BGPR01002465.1, on the reverse strand, counting down.
AGGAATTTGAATTTGGCCTTAAATTCATTTTTGACCTTTTTTGGCTTTATTTTCATTAATGACTTTCAGAACAATTTTTAATTGCTTATTCTATTGTTTTTTAATAAATTTTTGATATTACACATTTCAAATGTTATATAATGGGCTGCCAAACGAAATAGCTCCTGAATAGAACACGGATGTTTTAAATTTCTTTCACTTCAATTTTAGTTTAATAATAGAGCATTGAACATATGCCTATCAAGTGGGATTCGTTTTCATGAAGGATAGCTGTTTTGCTAATAGCAAATGATTTTTTCAATCAAATTGTCAAATTTGGGCTTTTTGGCCTTATTTTTAAGAAGGCTTGGCCTTATTTTGCTATTTTGATCTGGGAACCCTGATTCAGAATGTATCAATCAGAATGCCTCTAGCGGAAGCTATGTATGTCTCTGCACGGCTTATAAGAACAACTTTCTCTATTTTTATTCGTTTCTGTTCATGATCGAATTCTTTTAAGAAAAGTTCGACACAAAAGCGTAAAATATCATTATTATTTGAGAGAGAGAGAGAGAGGGGAGAATGGAAGAAGGACATTATATTACAGATATTTTATACGAAAAAGGAAAAAAAGTATTTATGTCTATAATTTCGGTATTGTTTGAAATACCTATCTCCAACAATTTAACAAACGTTTTAATGTCAAATTTAAGGAATAGAAAAAGTTTTCAAGAACGATATTTTGAAAACTTTTGTTAAATTGCTGGAGTATATTGGATCTGAGTGCCATCTATTTAAATAACATCAACACTAAAAGCAGCGCAGTTTTGATATTTTCATCACTATTTGGAAACTCATCCATGTACTAATGAGTCTGAAATCTTTTTTTTATTAATAGTTTTTCTTTTTACTGCTAGTCATTTAATATGAGTCAGAAAGAACTATTCATTTATTCTAATCACATTAAAAAGTAATATAGAACATTGTTGATATATTGCGATCGAGCATTTCATTCTGGACCGGCAAGAACAAAATTTCTTTTTTTCTTTCCTTCTTTTTTTTCCTAAGTCGAGCGTACAGATGTTTAAAAAAATTGACTTAAGGTATCCGACTGTGTTCGGAGAATTTTTTTGAAAAATAACTTATATATATATATATATTAATGTTATTTTTCAACTGCATATGTTTTAAAACTATGAAAATATTGTAAAATTAATCTTTCAAAATAATACTTTTTTTTAAAAAAACTGAGAAATTTGAAGAAAAATGACTAAAATATTTGCCTTACGCTAACAGCCATAGACAAAAACATATTCTAAATATACATAAATCCTTGTAGGAGTACATTTTTATGACAGTTATCTGTGTTATGCTCTAAAATATTTCTTGCACTTCAAAATAGTTTTGAGATATAGCTGAACACAGTTACTAAACTGGTAATTTTTCATAAAAAATGCTTTTCGTTTATATTTAAGCACTTAAAAATTATACTCGATTTTAAAATTGACCTCAGTTTTTAGAGGAAAACATCGAGCATATTACAGAAAACAATCTCAGAAAATTTCATATCAGTACCTGAATAACGTTCTGAGAAATCATTGTTACATTGTTACGGTCGACAGTTTTCCTCACACAAAAATATCATTTCTCAGAAAACACATTTAAAGTTTTCATACAACATAAAATACTTACATTTCGGTAATAAAACAGCTGTAACTCCATTTGTAATTCACGTAGAGTAAAAAGTGAGACAGTTTTAGAAAGCTGGTTAAACAGGATACAAAATCAAGTCATAAAAAGTTTTTTGATAATTTCATCAAAAACGACGATTTTAAAGTTTAATAGAACATTATTATACATATGTCAATCTAGTGGGATTCCTTGTCATTAAACATAGTTATTTTCCTATAACAAATAAGGGAAAAGGGGCGCTTTAATGACCTATTTGGCCTATTTTGGCCTTATTTTAAAGACGGTTTGGCGTTATTTTGCTATTTTGATCTGGCAACCCTGCTTATGTTACGTTTTCGTTTCGTTCAGAATGGGCGAAGAGCGATCAGCTGCTGTTCACTTCGAAGGCTGTGAAGAGTAAAGTAATATTTTCTTGGATTGGCGCCATCGGAAACCAAAAGCCGGCGACCAAGGGTTCACTTTGGGAAAATGGTACAATTTCCAATTAACTGGACTTTAACGGATATTAAAGTTAGTGGTATAATAAGTGGCCAGTACATTTCGGAATTGAAATTAAACAATGAATGGACAATTGTTTGTGTTTGGAAAGAAAACTCAAATAAATTTTTGAAACCTCACTGCATAGAATTTCGGCGGGTGTATACAACTGATGAAGTTTCTGTCTCTGGGACCCTTTATCTTAGAAATTCCTCTAAAGTGCGGACCATAAGGAAGAAGGGTCACCAAAGCGTGAGAAGCGGTCCCCAAATCTTACCAGAACAAAAGTTTTCCAAATTTATGGAATCGGGATCTCCATCCATAGTGATCAATTTGAACGATACGACTTCTGGATGTCTTACTACAGTTTATCGTTTGCATGGTGTTGTAAATATCACCTCTGTTAGTACCTTAGGAAACAAAAAATGTAGAAAATGTGTCCACATGAAGCCTCTGGTAGAGTTATCCAACGATTTGGGGCGATTATTAGACCCTGAAACTTGTTGCCTCGCAGATGTGAATTTGAAATGCGGCGATGCATCCATTCCGGCCCACAAAATAATCCTCTCTCAGGGTTCCCACGGTCCTTGAAAATCCTTGAAAACTCCTTGAATTTTATTTGCCGTACTCGGAGCCCCGGAAAAGTACTTGATTTTTCGTTGGGTCCTTGAAAAGTCCGGAAAGGTACTTGATTTTTTTGGTGGTCCTTGAAAAGTCCGTGAAAAATTCGAAATGGACTCTGTCTTGAGAATTCCACCACCGGAAAAAGGGCGTTGTTGCTATGGGAACGCTGTCATTTCTTTTCTTTTCTCTAGTTTGGAGGAAGGGGGAGATGTGGCAAAAAAGGGTGTTGCTATGGTAACGCTGTCAATCACCAATATTTCCTCTCTGTCTAGGATGGGGGCTGGCAAAAAAGAGTATGGTTTCGCTATGACCTGGGGATACCTTGTGATCCGAAAAAACCTGGGAAGTTTTATTCTAAAACTGTATTTTTTAAAAATCTTGATAATTCTTATCAGACGAGATAATATTCGCTGCTCTTTTATCGTAAGTAGAATAAAACATCGATGACTACCAATGAAAATCGGTCATTTTCCAGAAACGGGAGTCATCCGCGTTTCTGCGCACGCGGCAGGCAGTGGGATGTTTACATTTAAATTTCCGTGGAATCGAAATTTAGTCTATGAACAGGATCGCGTTCCCGTTATTAGTTAAATTAGATACTCAGTTGATAGATAATTGTACTCAAATGTGGAAGACGCACAGGAATTTGGCTTCGTGCCAAAGAGATTAAGACAATTTGCGAAATCGTAAATTTTCCTTCATCTGTCTATACAAAAAAAAAAATTACCATCCACACTGGATACTGTTTGCTTCTTTGATTTAATATCAAATAGGAGTTATAGCCAGAAATAATTCATTTTTCCATTTCAAGGAAATCTTTTTGGTGAATTATTGCAATACCCGACATTATTAATATTTATATTTTATGTCGGCATTTTTTAAAAAAAATTTCTGTATTCTTTTTTTGTGTTATGGATACGGATCATTTTGATAAATTATGGGATCTTCAAATTGGACGGAAATTATCTATTATAGAAAAGAGTTTTTTTTTTCTTCGTATGTATGCATGCATGTTCGGTTTTTGTTCTTTATGCACTCCCAAACGGTTTGATTAAAAAGTGATGGATTAGTGCAAGAAGTACATTTTTTTAAAAAAAAAATTGAATTAGATTTTTATTTATTTAATTATAAGTCGTCAATTCCGGAGTTTTTTGCCCATTTTTGCGAATTTTCTTTTTCCCCCATTATTATTTTTACACACGTGAGAAGAAAAGTTATGCTTCTGGTATTTTAATTTAATTTTTCTTGTATTTTTTCTCTTTTTTTTGTCTTTTGATGTTTTGTTTCTCTTTGAGCCGATTTTAATTCTTTTTGAGCCGTATTGAAAAAAATTGGTTGGAATCAAAAGTTTAATTTTTTTTTCTATAATGAAGGAATATTATGCTTCCGTGTTTTAATATATAGACATTGGAAAAAAATCGTTATCTTGCCTTTTTCATATTTTTTTGTCCTTTGTTTTTTTGCAGTGGATATTTTTATTAAGATTTTACTTTGCTTAAGATTTTTTTAAGTTTATATTTTTAATCAGCAACGCAGGGAACGCAAAGCTCTTGTTACAAAGCAGAAGGTTTGTATCTTTTTGTAAGAACCAATGGTAATGGTTTTCCTGTCTTCGTTGATGTCATAGAGGCGCCTTTGAAGAAATGGATTCTAAAATGGAAGGGGCCGGTTCCATATTGCCGAAGATCGACATCCAAACTTTTTTGAGCGACTCTTGCACATTTTCAACAAACTTTCTATCTTTTTCTGTCATTTTGAGTTGTTTCTATGAGGGCTACTAGTATGAGTCACAAAGGAAAAGGGAAGCGTTCCCCTTTGAAAATTCTGCAGCATGTTTTCCAAACAGAAAAATTACGGAAGTGTGAAAAATATATTAAGTAATGAGTAATAATTTAATTAAGATAACTAATAAGTTTAAAAATTAATTTTAGGCTACAGATTTCTTGAGTGTCAGTTATTTTCAAATAGTTTTTGTTCCTGTTTGGAAAAATTCCTATGAGCACCTATAGTAATCAATTTTTACTTATATTAGTTCTTATTAATAAAACATTTTTCTTTTTCAACGTTCGTAGAGGATTAATATAAGTGGTTTGATTACTAAAATTGAACATAAAAGAGCAAGGGATGCCAGATTATGCGGTTTTTTTACTCTTCATTATGGCAAATAGTCGGGTAAAATTTTGTACTCCATTCACACAAACTGGCTATTCAGTTAGTAGATAAATAAATATATGACAAAAATTTTAAAGGGTCATCATAATTGCGAGTCAAACATCACACTGAACTGCATTAGCATTGGTTTCTGTACTGCAGAAGTCTGCAGACAAATTAGCTGAAAAAGCTGAGAAAAGTAGAGATTTTCAATCTATTGCAGAATCGAATAGTTTTAATAAAACAGCCAAAGTAAGGGCCAATGAAGTCAAAATGATCAATGAAAAAATTGAGGCTTTAACCAAGCAACTGAAAATGCAAATTTAAAGTATTTTGAAGTTTATTTATTTAAAAGTTTGTTGATTTGTACCTGTCTCTTGCTTTTTTTCTCTCTCTTCATTCCCAAGCAATGGTCAAAAGTAAGAATAGAGGTTCTTGTGGGGCTAATAATTTTTTAATGAATTTTGTTTCAGCTAATGTATTTAAAGTGAGCTACTAAGTAATGCTTAGTAGTAGTTTGCGTAAAATTAGCATCTAGTAGTATAACACTATAGCTAATAGTAAGGGTGCTTGAATTGTGATCTCGAAACTCACTTTTCACTGTAGATTTTGGTTTACTAACTGCAAGGTGAGCAAAACGTGCCTTTGATACTCTTCACTTAAGCATCTAAAATTCATAAGTAAGAAAGTGATGACGCCTTTGAACGTTAAAGTTGAAAATATTTTATTTAAATTTGTCCTTTGAATTTTTGTGTCCTAAAATATGTAATTTTATGGTCCTTGATTTTTTTAAAAAAGGTCCTTGAAAATCCTTGAAAAGTCCTTGAATTTTTTTCTTCAATAAGAGTGGGAACCCTGTCTCTGCTCGCTCTCCCGTTTTCGCTGCTATGTTTAAGAATCCGATGAAAGAAATTCACGAAAATGAAGTGGTTATCAGTGATATGGATGTATCTGTTCTTCGAATCATGTTGGTCTAAGTATACACGGGAAATCTTTCTAATCTCACCGTCTCGTCGGCTTCAGATCTCTTGCTCGCTGCAGATAAATACCAGCTCGGAGACCTGAAAAGTGTGTGCTGCGATTTCTTGAAGGACAACATCTGTCTTCAGAATGTGTTGAGAATCCTTTTTCTGGGAGAACTACATTGCAATGATTTGAAATCGGTAAGACTTAAGTACAAGGTGCGGTTTCTCGCCAAACTGGGAAATTGCGCCAACCATCCAAAAAGTCGCCAAATATCCGCCATCTTGAATGGTTTCAAGATGGCGGCGATTCTAATGACAGCCACAGCAAAAAATGTAAATAGTAAATAAAATTGGAAATAGTACATAAAATTGCAAATACTACATAATTGTATGAAATTTAGCATGAATTTTCTGAAATTCTGGCAAAGTTTTAGGGTTGCCAACAAAATGAAGAAGGTTACCACATTTGGCGAGGGAAGAAAATTCAACTTGGCGGACCGCACCTTGTTCATAAGTCGAAATCTTGCGCCATCAATTATATTTGCAACACGCGTACGGAATTCTCAGTTTTAGAAGAAACAGAAGAGTGGAAAACTCTGAGGAAAGAAAGACCCGATTTGGCTATGGATATTTTGACATCTGTGGTGAAAGCGAAAGATAAAAATAGTTGAAAAATTGGCCAATCCAGTCTTACTGAGTTTGGGTAGGGGACGCTTTCTATGATTACTTAAATAAATATGAGTGATGTTAAATTAGGATATTAACGCATTGTGTGTTAAACTTTATAAACCTTATAACTTTTAAATTCATAATGTGTTCCTAGTATCTTTAAATATATTTGTGGTTGTGTGCATTCGTTTTAAATCATTTATGATTTTGCAAAATTTTTCATAGTTTAGTGTTTAGAACTTTTATATTCTATGAAAACAACTTTTAATTTTCTAATGCGTTTTTTTTATATATTTAAGATTTATTGATTACAACTTTTTTTCTTTTGTGTGTTTATTATTAATTTTATGCCTGTACTCTATACCTCAAGTTTGTCTCTGTAACTTGCTTTTCTTTTAAATAAATAAATAAAAAGTCGGTTTTTGCTGGATCGAAAATGACTTCCCATGATTTAAATTACGGTAAATAAATATTTCACTGTTCTACATTGCTTTATGAGATTAACTCTTTTCTGATATATTGATCACTCTTGAATGTGATTCTTTAAGACTAGTTTGTATCTTTATAATTGAGAGCTGAGTGGATGAACATGTTAGTGACAGTTAAGCGAATCTGAGAAAACGAGCGTAAAGTTTAGAGGTTACAATTTTTTCCCTTAAATTTTTACTGTTCCATCACTTTATTGATGAAAAAGCATTCAAAATTTTTATGTTCATGGATATGGCTATAGCTGTTTTAATCTCAGAGAAATTTAATAATCTTTTGCACTTAACATGTTCTTCCATTCACGCGTTCTAAAACTTCTTTCGCTTAGTCGTGGAAGAACATGAGTTATGAACATGAGCGGGAAGAAACATGCTAAGTGCATGTTTCTTCCCGCATTAATGTATAGTGGAAGAGTCACTCCACTGGATTCCAGCTCACACTGGAATTCAGGGGAATGAAACAGCTGATAGTTATGCTAAAAAAGCTACAACGAGACCTAACATTGAAAAAATTCCAAAGAAATCCTTTAAACAATTAAAAAATGCAATTTCCAATGTGCAAATTCAGATTTGGCAAGAGCGTTGGGCTTCGTCCACAACAAAAAACGGCAGACATACAGAAAAACTAATACCGGCGGTTTCAATTCATACGAAAAAATTTAGTCACTTTATTGTACAATTTTTGAGTGGACACTGTAGATTCCCAGCGTACTTTGTACGGTTTGGGAGGAACTTGAACATCAAATGCCCTTGTGGCGCCGTGGGAGATACTTTACACTACATAGTGAATTGCCCATTCACGGAAAAGTATGCAAAAAAAACTAATTTATGATAAAGACAATCTGTCCACAATTTTAAACAGAGAGGAAAATTTAGATCTCCTTCATTCTATTTATCAGGAGGTTAATAACCTCGTTCCACAGGTTTAGTCCTGTTTTTTTTTCTTCTTTTTTTTCTGCTTGTCAATTTCTGTTAGAATTTAGAGCCGACCAAGTCTGCGGCAGCATGAAACCACGTCATCTAAACTGTCTTGCACATTTTGGTGACCCTCCGGATGGAAGCATCGATGTACGAGAAAGTGTATATATGTATATATATATAAAGAAAAAATAGTACGAGAACATCTCACGGGCCCTCAGTACTATCCTGACAATGGACTCGTCTCCAGGGGCGAGGTGTCCCGTAACCAAGAAGAAGAAGTGGAAGAGTCAATACAAACGCATACTAATGAAATGGCAAAATTGTATCTCTATAAAACTATGTATTTTCATCACAAGTTGAACAAAAAAATTAAACAAATTGGATGTTGAAATAGCACACGCACACACGAAAGATCAAAAAGTAATCTGAAAGTGTAGGAAACAATAAAAATAAACTTCAAAACCATTGAAGAGTGTAAATATTTTGCTTTATCTTTCAGAATAAATTATTCATAATATAAAATTATATTATTTTTTAAGAAAAGGAAGATTTTGTTCCAAGTTTTTAATCTTTTTTGCAATTATCAGTTGTCAATAACAGGCATAATAATCATAAGCAAAATTATATAAATATAAAACTGCACATATTTTCAACACAAGATGATCAAGAAATATTAAGCAAATTGGATGTTGGAGCAGCATTAGAATATCTCAAATAATATACAAGTTAAAGAATAAATAAAAATGAATATCAAACCCATGGAAGAGTGTTAATGTTCTGTTTTTGAATTAATGATTGATGTAAAATTTATATTCATGTTAATAAGAGGAAGCTGTTGTTCTATGTTTTCACTCTTTTCTGCTGTCAACTTCTCTTCGGTGTCGGTTTTCTTTTCCAACTCAAAATCTCCAATCCTGACGAGTTTTTACTTTCTGGTTTGCGAAGTATAACAAAGAGAAAGTATTGTAATCGTCAAAAAATTCGAACTCGAGATTTTGACGAATATCCACGTTTTAGACCTCCCTGAGTCCGAAAAACACAATTTTGGAATTATGTCTGACTGTATGTCTGTGAACACGCTACCTCGAAACCTATTGGAGCTACGGGGATGAAATTTGGTATGTGGTCTTTAAACATAATGTGTAGGTTTCTATAACATTTTGGACAAAATCCGTCAACGGGAAGTCTGTCTGTCTCTATGTCCGAAATCATGTGAACACTATAACTCACAAACTTGAATAGCTAGATGGATAAAATTTGGTACACAGTTTTATCGTCATGGATGTAGGTCCGTTTAAAATTTTGTGCCAAATCCGTCGAAGGGTTGACTGTCTGTCGGCCTGTATAATTTACCATTGAAACCAATCCGCTGTCTCCACGCGCATGCGTACGGAAGCAATCGTCTGTGCTCACGAAAGGAGCGTATTACGTCAGTTTGTCCTTGAGACAGCAAGAGTGAAACCCAGCAATGTGCGATAGATGCGTTTTAATCGGTACGCATCTCTTTGAATTCTTTGCCTAGATATTTTTCAATCACTATAATGAAAAACCTTCTGATATTCATTGGATTTTGGATAACAGTAGGTTCGAATTTTTTTAGCCACGCCGAGGGAGGAGAAACGACACCTTTTGGGGGAGGTATACGAGAAAGTTTAGGGGAGAACACTCCCGCTGGTTTTGTACTTCTTATCCGCTTCCTGAAGTCAACTTTCTTAAAAGGTGTATCAGGATCATAATAATCCTTGCTTTTTTCTTTCTTTATGCTTATAATTCTTCATTCGTTATTTTTATGGAATTTTTTCATAATAATATTCTTCCATCATCATCACAATAATAATATATCCGTTGTCCGAAGACCATCGCTTCAACTCTTTGATTATTACAAACATTATCATCATGTTTTTACAGTTTTATATAACTTCACTTGTTTCTTATTTGTGAAAATGGAATTTTAACATTCATTTTTCATTTAATTACTAATGTGTTTTGAAATTTTGCACAATTGTGTGTTCTTGATGACAATACACTTTTTTAACAAGCCATATGATGAGGAATGATCCGGACAAGTGCTCCAGCACTTAAAGTTTAAAGAAGCCTAAATATTAGCCTTGACCTGGTGGTGCTTAAAAGTCACGTAGTCAACCGTTGCTATTACACTTTGTTCCGAAAATGTATGGGTAAATGTGGATGACGGTAAAAATATCGCCTTTCGCCAATTTCTGGCGCAATTTCATTTATCCGTCGCCAACATACTGTTTTGATGCAGCTAATTGCGATTTAATCGTTCTCGCGCATGCGTCACCTGAAGAGAGGATGGGGACGCGTGCCTGCAACTTTAAGGCGTACCGGGCAAATTTTTTATTTGAAAACTATCAGCGGCTCTGCTTTAGCCAGCAGGAAACTAGTAGCCTTTTTTATTGAATGTTGGGAATGTAGGTTTTAAAAATCCTGAAAACTAAGAATTTCTCGCACGCAATGCCCATGGCATTTAGCTGTACCGGCAAATTTTTTCTTAAAATATCAGCGGTCTGGCTTTACATGAATAGCGGAATACTTGTAGCGCCATTTTATTCCATTGAGAAAACGAAACACATAGAATAGCATTCACGGTACTGAACTGATATTCAATCGAAAAAAATTCAAACGAAGTTTTATTCTAAATCGAATGAATCGACCAATCATATCGAAGAATTGAACAAACAGTCCACAAACGTGGTCAATATCAGCCTGATAAGCAAAATAAGATGAACAAAATTTGTTTAGTGCATGCTCTTGTCACTCGTTAAAAACATCTAGACGCATCCAAAATAAATGTTCTCTCATGCCGTTCTGGCGGCAAAGACGAGTTCGATCTATGGAATATAGTAGTAAATTCTAAACTCCACATAGACATTAGTGTATGTGAGTTTAGGTACACAATTTAACCTCTACTTTTGTTTA
>BGPR01002465.1:0-28976 GCA_013235015.1 Araneus ventricosus | reverse complement strand
TTTAATATTTTCAGAACTTGATTATCAATTGATCGCTTAACATAATTAAATTTTGTTCATAATTTGAGATCAAGATTTTTACAATGTTTTAGTAATAGTACATTAAATGAAAGACTCGACAGTAGAAATAATCAAATAAGGAAATCACTTTTAACGAGTAATGAAACCCTTAGTTTTTTTTAAAATTATTTAATGTTATTATTATTTTTCTTGATTTACTTCATAAAAAATATTCGCAATTCTTAACATGAAGTTCCTTTTTAATACTTTTTTTTGTACAAGAGTAGTGATACATGGTAATCCTTCTTCTTCAAAGCACTTATCAATAAGTCTTGGGAAATAGAAATGAATGTTATAGTATTGTGTTTAATAAAAAAATCTTTTTATATTGTTATTAAACATGAAATATTCGTAATTAAAATTTGTAGAAAGGGGCCGTTCAAAACAATATGTACATCTTGGTCAGTTTTCCCTCCCCTCTGTTTTCAGTAAAAATAAGCTGAAACGCAAACTTCATAATTATAAGCAAACGACCCAACCCCCCACGCTATTCTTTTTTTTTTCACAAATAAACGATAACATAATACAACTTATTAATTAGGACTTAATTCTAAATAAAAAAATGAACTGGCTGAAAATGAAAATATATGAGAGTATTAATTTACTTTCAATCTTTGTTAAGATATTTCTAGTTCATCACATTTTAAACAACGTTGATCATCTTTTCTTCAATTTTGTTTTTTTAAATTATTTTATTTGCAAGATTGTCTGAAATAGCAATGACGTTTTATGGTCTTACGCACCACCAGTACCTCCCCTTGTCGTGTAAAAAATAGCAATCGTAAACTCTCCCTCCCCTTAGGGCTGACTTATATTTGAAATTTGAGACCTAAACTAAAGGTAAACACCATATTAGTATAGTAGCAAATAACCATTTAAAGTGATGTTGCAACACTTTTAAATGAAAAAAATAGTTGATCTCTTGGTCTAACTCTACAAGAATCCAATTTACATCAACAATGGATAATGAACAATATTGAAAAATAAAAAATTACTAGTTTCAATATTCTTCTAATTGAATTTTATTTTCTTCTTTCCAACAATGCCATTTTAATTTTAACCACATTTAGATCTTGATGAAACAGGTGATAAATCGAGTAAATCTTCCTTCAAAGCAAACGATTTTTTGTTAATTTTAAGTCATATTTTCGACCATACTGTATTAATGATTTCCCGCTGAAAACGATTCAGCCTCCATAATGGAATAGGATGTAATTTTATTGTGTTTTAATTGTGTTCTCATGGAAGATGTTGTTCTATGTTCCCAAAGAGAAATTCGTGCAAGGAGAATGTGCACTGCACAAGCAATTAATCCTATTTTAATTTGAGATTGAATGAACTTTACTGTATTTGAAAACTAGACTTCTTGCATGTACTTTTCCCTAGCTCATCTCAATTTTTTTCAAAATGCTGCAACAGAAGGCGTTCTGTAGCTCTTCAACCTGGTTCTTGAGCGTTTTCTTATGAAGAGGTTTTAGTTATTCCTGGAAAAAAAAATTTTCTTTAACTCATCTATAAATAAGCTCTAAGAGGTAGTTCTGCAATTCGCATAACTTTGGTCTGCTTTAACGTGTAAGGCCGCTATATGAGAGCATAAATTGGCCCAGTTTGCCTTCTTGGTCGGCATCGCATGTCATGCGATTCGTTGCTGCTAACACGTCTCTTTATACAGTCGGACCTCTATTTAACGAACCTCTATTTTGCGAATTTTTTCTTCGAACTAAGAACATTTTGGGAATTTCTTCGTAAAATAACCTCCAAATAGCGAAGTGCATTCTCTATTTAACGAACTTTTTCTTGTGATCCAATATATTTTTTCTCCTAATTTCTCAAACTATTCCTGAACATATCAAACTTATTCTTTCTTTTAACACATTTTGTGATGATCAATGACCTTGAATATGGTGAATGTCAAAGCGGAAGTGCTTGAGCATCAAAGAAAAAAAATTAATTCTTCATGAGGTAAATAAAAGCGTGAGAAAAAAGGATATTGCTCTAAAATTGGGTATTCCTCCAAACAGCTTATCAACCATAATAAAAAAAATCGTGATAAGATACAAAATTATGATTCATTGAATTCTTGTTAAAAACGTTTAAAAGCATGTGCCTGTGAAGATGAGGATGAGGCAGTTTTGAAGTGGACAGTGTGAAAAATAAAAACAACGCAACAATGAATTGCGATGAAGATGAAGATGGAAATTATCATGATGCAGAAATCAACAAACCTTCGTATGATGAAATGCTAAAATTCATTGATTTTAATATAAATTTTTTTTAAAAAATTGAAAATACAGTGTATTCCCGGACAATGTTTTATTTTATTCTTGTTTTCCTTGCAGATTTCTTTTTCATGGGTAAAATATATAAAACAAATAGATATTAATTTGCAAAATAAAGGTGTGATAAATTACTTTAAAAAAATATTTAGTGTTTATGAATTTAAAATCTGTTTTGTGTGGTTTAAAGCATTTTAAAAGGTGCATCTCTATTTAACGATTTTTCCATATAACGAACTTTTTTTCGGGATTTAACAACTTCGTTAAATAGAGGTCCGACTGTATTTCGCGATTTGCTTGGTATTTCTGAATATTGCTAAGAAATGGCGCAAATAGTTCTACTTTCTTCATGTGTTCGCGGTGGAATTTTAAGCGTTAATAATTTTATAAACTAAGCTAATAAATTTGTAGTAAAAAATTTGCTCCATAATGTTGCTCGATGTTCTGCAAAAGTGTTAGTATTATGAAGTATTAGTAAAAGTATTCTTTGGGGGCTCCTTAAAGGTTATAGTTGCAAGAGTATGGAGTCCGCTAGTTTGACTCTTCAGTTCTAGATTATAAGTAAGGGATTTTAATTTAAATAATACTTTTTCTTTTGAGTTAAATGACAGATTTCCTGAATTTTAAACTGCAGAAAAAACCAATGAAATGGGTAGAATTTTCACCCCCACACTCCACATATCTTTTAGAAAATTCTTGTTTCTTTTTTAATAAGAAACGCAGATGCACTGACTTTTCCTCATATTTTTTGCACTAATATGTGATAAGGCTCATAAAAATACAGTCGGACCTCTATGTAACGAACCTCCTCTATTTTGCGAATTTCTCTCTTTTGCGAACTTTTCCTTGGAACCAAGAACATTTTGCGACGCAAAATAACCTCGAAATAGAGAAGTGCATTCTCTATTTAACGAACTTTTAGCTTGCGATCCAGCATTTTTTTTCTCCCCATTTCTCAAAATATTTCTGAAAATTTCAAACTTATTCTTTCTCTTAACACATTTTATGGTGATCAATGACCTTGAACTGGCTTGACCAGTCACCTAACTCCGCCTAGAGCAGTAAAATCGCTGCCATTCTTTGCATTGCATCCAGGAAGTGCAACCTTTATCCTCCCCCCCCCACACACACTGTCCACTTCACTAGAAAAACTTTCAATATTCCCCTTTCACCCTCAATGGAGCTGTCGCGTGTCCTTAAACTAGTCTCCCGTTTTCTAGATTGTTGATCAGAGTCGTACCGGTAATTTCAGTTCTTGTAGCTGGAAAACGTCAAAGCGAAAGTGCTTGAGCATCAAAGAAAAACGATGATTTAGCATTTAATCTCATGCTTCCCTGCCATTTTAAATCGTTGAGACGTGAAAACGCTTTCAAATTTTTGTATTTTGCATTACAGGTAAATTTTTTGTTAAAATTTAACTGTACTTGCCGCCAAACTTGAATTTCCTCAAGTGACAACTCATCAAATTTGATATTAGAAATTACAGCCTGAAACTAGGAATTACGAAAAGGCAATGAAGTTCGGGAATATTAACTAATTTTTAAATTTTGTCTAACTCCTATACTCCTGGCTCTTTTAGATGTCTATGAATTTTTTTGCCGCTCACTTTTTGTACCCACTGGTTCACACGGGCGTCCAGCATGTTCGGCTTTCCTGACCATATTCAGCGGTAATCATTCTACCGATCGATGAGTGGTAGATGAATTGAGTAAAAATTATTTGAAACTCAGTTTGTAAGTTGCTGCGATGCATCATACAGAATTGTATTGCTGGCATTTTAAAATTTACGTCTTTAAATACTTTATTACAATGTGTGCAATGTAATTCGAATTTTTGATTGCCGAAAGTCAACATACCTGTATTTTCTGGCAAATTTGAGGACTGGATGAACTTTAAAGATTTATTTGTATCAACGGTACATTATCAAACTTCATTGAGTAATAGTCAGAAGTTTCAATATTTGAAAGGTTTACCTTCTGATGAGCCCGCTTTTTTGATAAAGCACGTACCATTGTCTAATGATTCATATTAAAAAGCATGGGGAAAATTAATCGACAGGTATGATAAAAAGAAGCAAATTGTTCATGCATTAATCAAAACATTTTTCGATCAAAGAAGTATTTATCAAGCCAATATAAGGAGTTTAAGAAATTTAGTTGATACTAGTGATGAGATTTTGAGAGGTTTAAAAGCTCTAGGCAAAGAAGCAGCTAGCAGAGATCCATGGTTAATCAAATTCCTATTACAACCAGTGGGAGTAGCATCCCCTAAACTTTCTCGTATACTGCTAAAAAATTTGTCATTTCCCCTCCCCCTGCGTGGATAAAAAAAATCGAACCTATTGTAACCCAGAATGCAACGAATATCAGAAGGTTTTTCATCGTAGATTATAGTGATTGTAAAATATTTAGTGAAGAATCATATTCAAAGAGATGCCTATGTATTAAAACTTAGCAATATTTAAGCTTTTCACTCTAACAAGCTCCGCTAATGCGAGGGCACGAGGGAGCGAAAACAAAACAGGAGATAGATAAAACTAATCTATCACAACTCCGTCTCAAGGACAAACTGACGTAATCCTTCCGCTTGCTACCAGCACGCATGCGCATGGAGATGAGTTTTGAAAAGAATGCTTAACAAGTATGCGATTATACAGACCGACAGACAGTCAACCCGTTGACGGATTTGGCCCAAACATTTATACTTACGTACATTCATGATGATAAAACTGTGTACCAAATTTTATCCATCTAGCTATTCAGGTTTTTGAGTTATAGTGTTCACATGAATGCGAACGGATAGACAGACTTCCCGTACACGGATTTTGTCCAAAATTTGATAGAAACCTACAAATTATGTTTCAAGTTCACATACCAAATTTCATCCCCGTAGCTCTAATAGTTTTCGAGTTATAGTGTTCACAGACAGACATAATTCCAAAATTGGGTTTTTACGGACTCAGGGAGGTCTGAAACGTGGAGATTCGTCAAAATCTCGAGTTCGAATTTTTTGACGATTGCAGTACTTTCTCTTTGTATACTTCGTATACGAGAAAGTAAAAATTAGATCATGAAACCAGAAGGCTTTGGTCGGTCAAAATTAAAGATATAGAATTTCCTACTTGGAAAGAATTCTTGTAATTTTTAAATACCAGATGTTCATCTCTCGAATTGATGATTTATGATGAATCTGATGCTAAATTACCTACTAAGTCTAATTTTGTTCCTTGTTTGGTTTTTTTTGGTTTATTGGCGCAAGAGCCATTCGTTGACTATACTGCGCCAGACAAATGTCATATTCACGTCAATGCAAAATTCTAAAATCATATTTAAAACAAACGATGTCTAAAAGATCAGTGAAAAATACTCATAAATTATAACAAATGGTAGAAGGACAAAGATTATGGTAAAAGAAGAAAACCTAGTCTCTAAATCAGAGGATAAAATCCAATGGATTTTAGAAATGAAAAAAGTTGATTGTGCGGGGGAAAACCAACCAGTGCAGATAAGGTAACTGAGGTCATCTGAAAGTAATGCTGACGTTGCGAATTGAACAATGGGCATTCTATCAGAATATGGGGAATGGATGTGGTGCAATCGCAGTTCGGGCACGTAGGAGGCATTTCTTCGAGTACCAAATGTCGATGTGTATATCGCGTATGACCAATACGCAGGCGTGTTAAAATAGTATCCCTTTTCCTGTTATTAAAGGATTTCCAGTCCTGTACAGTAGGCTTAATTCCATGGAGTTTGTTCTGCATTTCATTATTCCACTGACTCTGCCAGTTTGAATGGCAGTGGTTCTTGATAAACTTTTTAAGATCATTTACAGGTACCGTTGTGTTAAGAAGAGTGGAGGCCATTTTAGCAGCCATGTCAGCCTGTTCGTTACCATCTATACCAATATTTATTCCTTGTAAAAATACTCAGGGAAATGAAACTGATGAAAATTGTATAAAATGTTCAGGAATACATAAACTGCTTAAGTTCATTAAATTTAAAAGTATGGATTTATGTGCTCGGAAGAATTTTGTAAAACGTAACTATCTTTGCTTTTTGTGTTTGAATTCTCATACATATAAAGATTGCGCAAATAATCATTTAAAATGCTCCATATGTCAAGGAAAACATAATTCACTGTTATATGAAGATATCAAAAGCAATAATGCATACGTCTCAGATCTAAACCTAATGGTAGACAAAACATAAATCATACCGCTGCAGGTAGTGTCTGTCATCGCGAGTAAATGTTATGCAATGAATCTATTACTCTGCGAAGTACCAATTAATTCTAGTACTTCTATAAACAACTTGAAATGCATATCATTTCTTCCTACAGCAAACGTTTTGCTGTATAATAATGAAGGTGATTCATTTTTATTTAGAACCTTGTTAGATAGCGGCTCTGAATCTATTTTTGTTAGCGAAAATGTTATAAATATTTTAGGATTAACCAGCGGGAGTGTTTTCCCCTAAACTTTCGAACTCATATACTTCCCCAAAAGGTGCCGTTTCTCCTTCCCCCGCGTGGCTAAAAAATTCGAACCTACTGTTATCCAGAATCCAATGACTATCAGAAGATTTTTCATTATAATGATTGAAAAATATCTAGGTAAAAAGAATTCAAAGAGATGCGTACCGATTAAAACGCATCTATCGCACACTGCTAGGTTTCACTCTTGCCGTCTCAAGGACAAACTAACGTAATTCGCTCCTTTCGCGAGCACAGATGATTGCTTCCGTACGCATGCGCGTGGAGATAAGCGGTTTGGTTTCAATGGTAAATTATACAGGCCGACTGACTGTCAACCCTTCGACGGATTTGGCTCAAAATTTTATACGGATCTACATCCATGACGATAAAACTGTGTACCAAATTTTATCCATTTAGCTACTCAAGTTTTTGAGTTATAGTGTTCACATGACTTCGGACATACAGACAGACAGACTTCCCGTTGACGGATTTTGTCCAAAATTTGATAGAAACCTACAAATTATGCTTAAAGACCACATACCAAACTTCATCGCCGTAGCTCTCATAGTTTTCGAGTTATCGTGTTCACAGACACACAGACAGACATAATTCCAAAATTGTGTTTTTCGGACTCAGGGAGGTCTAAAACGCGGAGATTCGTCAAAATCTCGAGTTCGAATTTTTTGATGATTACAATACTTTCTCTTTGTATACTTCGTATACGAGAAAGTGAAAAGGAAGAATGATATATTATCACTTAGTGGAATAAGTGGAGTTCTTGCGAGAACCAACATGTGGCTCAGTTAAAAAGAGAGTCAAGGTTCAATGAAGAAATTGTGACAGTTAATGCATATATATTAAATAAAGTGAATAATAGAAATTTAAATTAAACGGAAAACAACTTAAAAGAAAACAAAAAAAAACAATAATAAGAATGAAAAATAATGAAAACAATAAACGTTTTTGCGCACAAACGCAGCATCAAAAAGTAATTGCTTCAACAGAATTTTTTTAAAAAAATACAGCAAAAACTATAAAATAAAAAACCAAAAATTCTCTAATACTTAGAACACTTTAATTAGAAATTATTCAAAATGGAAATGAACTAAAATGGCTCACTCATCAGAAACCACACGACAATTTTTTAGTTCAAAAAAGAACAAAATTTTCTGTAGAAAGGAATGAAAAAAAGTCAAAATTTATTCCTTCCTGTGGTCTGAATCTTGTCCGGCCACCAGATAAAGAACATAAATCCAAAAAAACCATCATATCCAAAATCAGGAGAAAGAGATAAAAAAATTTACATTCTTTCAGAAGCAAGTCAAGCAGAAAAAGTACGCTATAGATAAAAACAATCGTCGATCTAAAAGCTAGCCAGTAACTCCATCAATGAAGAAAAATTCGAACTATTTCTCAGGAGAACAAAAACTATTTTTAATAAAGAGATCAAGTTTAAAGGAAACAATAAGGGAATCCGTTATCCTTTAAGTTATTATTTAAATTACCTAAGGCTTTAACTAAAGCAGAGTGGTTGTTACAAATGTGTTTAATCCTATTAATTTGAGAATAAATAGAGTTCTTTATGATTTTAAAATGAAGACTTGTCTGAAAGTTGCAAAGTGAAATAGCCTTGAAATTAAATTCTTTCCTCTTGTCAAACATTCCAACTGAAATATCTGAATTCAAAATTTCAATTTCTAGATCCAAAAAATTACATTTGTTCAATTCATTATTAGTTTTATTTAATTTGAGTTCTTTTGGATAGCAGTAGACCTAACTATAACTAGCTTTTAGATCGTCGATTGTTTTTATCTATAGCGTTCTTTTTCTGCTTGGCTTGCTTCTGAAAGAAGGTAAATTTTTTTATCTCTTTCTTCTGATTTTGGATATGGTGGGTTTTTTTGGATTTATGTTCTTTATTTGGTGGCCGGACAAGATTCAGACCACAGGAAGGAATAAATTTTGACTTTTTGTCATTCCTTTCCACAGAAAATCTTGCTCTTTTTTGAACTAAAAAATGGCGTGTGGTTTCTGATGAGTGAGCCATTTTAGTTCATTTCCATTTTGAATAATTTCTAATTAAAGTGTTCTAAGTATTAGAGAATTTTTGGTTTTTATTTTATAGTTTTTGTTGTATTTTTTAAAAAATTTCTGTTGAAGCAATTACTTTTTGCTGCTGCGTTTGTGCGCAAAAACGTTTATTGTTTTCATTATTTTTCATTCTTATTATTGTTTTCTTTTAATTTATTTTCCTTTTAATTTAAATTTCTATTATTTGTTTTTGTATTTTATTAGATTCGGCTGCATATGCGCCTTTCTATTTAATGCAAAATATGTTTTTATTTCAATTTATTTAAATTTAATTAATTAATTTTGCTAAATTTTATGAAGTGTAACTATTAAATAAAGTGACATCTGAAATTCCGGTTGAGAATATTGATACTAAGGATTTATATTATTTGAAGAAAGGGGAAAAAAGGGATGAAGATTTTTCACGGCCATCTGAGTGTGATATTATTTTAGGATCTGACTATTTCTTTACGATTTTTCTGAATGGAAGGATCATCGGGTCTGAAGGGCAACCGATAGCTCAAAACACCATGTTTGGTTGGGTTGTCGCAGGTCAGATGCGAAAGGACTCCAATTCTTCATCATATACGCAATCACATTTGATTCGCTTGGAAAACGATAACAACATTGATTCAATATTGCAACAATTTTGGCAAATGTAAGAGTTACCTATTAAAAAGTTTTTTATCGGAAGAAGAAGAGTTTTGTGAAACCCATTTTAAATCGACTTAAAAAATTAATGAGAAGGGTCGATTAGTTGTTAAGTTACCTGTTTAAAGAGGCATTAATCAGTTAGGAGATACAAAGGGAATGGCTGTTCCTAGGCTACTTGCAATGGAAAATAAATTCAAATTTGATTGAGAATTTGAAAAAGAGTACAAAGGTTTTATGAAGGAATATGAAGAAGCAGGGCTTATGCCACCTAATAAAGATTTGGATTCTTCTAAAATAGAGTATTTTCTTACCCATCATGCTGTGCAGGAGAAAGACAGCATTACAACTTAACTTCGAGTTGTATTTGATGGGTCATGCAAGCCTCCTAAGTCGAATTCGTTGAATTCAGTTTTAGGGATAGGACAAATTTTACAGCCAGATACTTTTACTATTCTTGTCAGATTTCGAGTAAATAAAATAGCTTTCACTGCTGATATCAAATAAACGTATAGACAAGTTTTAGTTGATCCAGAAGATCAAAATTTACAAAAAATATGTGGAGAAATTCTTCTGATTCTGCTATTAAGGAATACAAACTTTCTACTGTAACTTATGACTTCAACTTACTTCATCAGCTCCATTTTTGGCTACTAGATGTTTACGCCAAATAGCCATGCATTCTTAAAACAAAATTCCTGAAATATCTAGTATAATTCAAAATTCCTTTTATATGGTGGGGGATTTAATGGCTGGAGCAACATCTAATAAAGAAGCAATTATGTTAATTCAAAACTTGTCATAAACTCTAGACGCTAGGGGATTCCACTTAAGGAAATGGTGTTCCAACTCTCAAGATGTATTAAATAATTTATCTGAAAATCTTGGGTCTAATGAATCAAATGTGGAAATTCATCCCGAAAATGTTCTAAAACTCTTGTACTTATTTGGGACTCTTCTACTGACAGTTTTGTTCTTAAAATTAACTTTTAACTTTGAGAGTGAAATTACCAAAAGATCATTTCTGTCACAATCAGCAAGGCTGTTTGACCCTTTGGGTTTTCTTTCACCTTGTAAAATACTGATAAAAATATTCTATCAGCAATTATGGTTGCTAAAACTGGATTGGGACAATGCTCTACCTGAGGACTTTGCAATTAAGTGGCATAAATTTCAAAGAGAATTTCAGCAAATATGTCACCTTTAAATTCCGAGATGGCTTCAATTTACCGGAAAGGAAATTACTCTCCATGGCTTTTCGGATGCCTCTCAATCTGCATACGCTTGTGTAATTTATGCTGTTCAACGAAATGATAATAATGTTGCTAAAGTTACCATTTTAGCAGCTAAAAGCAAGGTATCTCCGCTCAAGCCTGCATCCACTCCACGATTAGAGTTAAATGGAGCTGTTAGCCAGATTATTTTCCGTATTAATTGATACTTTAAAGGATCATGTTATTAATTTGTATGCTTGAACAGATTCCCAAGTTGTCCTTTCCTGGTTATCATCACCTCCCCGCAGTTGGAAGCCGTTCATCGCCAATAGGACCTCAGAGATCTTGGATCTCATTGCATGGAACAGATGGCGTTATGTACCGACCAAGGAGAATCCAACTGATATTGACCCCCGAGGTGTGTGTCCCAAGGATCTTCCTGACTGTCGCCTATGGTGGGAGGGCCCTACTTGGTTATCATCACCAGAAGCTGACTGGCCGAAACAACTAGTTCTGAAGGACAGTGATCAACATGTTCTCAAAGAAAAAAAAAAGCCAACATTTGTATTTTCTATATACTTAAAAAATGATATTATTGATGCATTGATTGACAAATATTCTTCTTATACTAAGAGTCAACCCGTCGTCTGCTGATAGTAAACAGCCCCGCCTCCATTCTCCCGCTAGCTAGATAGTGTGTGATGTTCTTTAGTGATGAATAAATAGGCGGGCTGTCTACTAAAAGATATATTCTAAAACATTATTTACATATATATACACATCCGTAGATAACACACACATAGGTTTGAAAGAAAGTAACAGAAAAAGGATTAAACGCAAACAACAGTTTACGTTTTTCAGTTCATCTCGACATCAAGAACAAAGCAACCATCTCTCGACGACCACAGCCCTTTTTCTGTCTGTGTCCTCTTATCTTCCTCCTTCCTCGTCCCCGCTCTTCTGAAAATCACGTGACCTGTCATTTCGGGACGAGTCAATGAACTCCACCGCTGGGGGGAATTACAGGATCCTTACACTAAGTAAATTGATGTGTTAGCATTCTGTATTAGATTCATAAATAATTGTAAAGTTAATACAGTAATTGTAAAGTTCATAATAATTGTAAGTTGGTAAAGCTAATGAACATTCCACAGGCAAGACTGGACCTTTGGCTTCAAATGAAAGAATTCTTGCAGGTAATCTTATTGTATCTTATATTCAAAATGTATCTTTTAATGGAGAAATTATTTGTATTAAGGCAAACAAACCATTGCCAAAGAACAGCCCTTTGTCCATTCATTGATCAGGACGGGTTGCTCAGGGTGGGAGGGCGGCTTCAAAATGCACTGCTGCAATATGATGCAAAACATCCAGCTGTATTACCAAATAAGCATAAGCTAAGTAATTTAATTGTACAGTATTTCCATATCTTAAATTTACATGCTGGTGGTAATTTATTAATAGGTATTCTACGTCAAATTTATTGGATTATAAATGCTAAAAAGTTAATTAAGAAATGTAGTCATAATTGAAGAGCTGAGTGGATGAACATGTTAAGTGACAATTAAGCGAATTTGAGAAAACGAGCTTTAAAGTTTAGAGGTTATATTTTTTTTTCTTTTTTCACTCAACTTTTACTTTTCCAGCACTAAAGCGACGAAAAAGCATTCAAAATATTTTTATGTTTATTGACATGGCTATAGCTCTTTCAATCACAGAGAAATTTAATAATCTTTTGTACTTAACATGTTCTTCCATTCACGCGTCAAAAAACTCTTTTGCTTAGGCATGGAAGAACATGTTAAGTGCATTCTTCTTTTTGCATCAACGTAATAGAGGCCGATTAAATATATACGCATAATAGCGAATTGGCAAATTTTATAACGATGGAAATCTATATATTTTCAGCCAAACTGAACAAGAAAAATGAAACAAATTGGATGTTGAAATAACACACACACAAAAGATCACAAAATAATCTATAAGTTTGTTTAACAATAAAAATAAAATTCAAAACCATTGAAGAGTGTTAAAATTTTGCTTTCTGATGTAAAATAAATCTTTTTTAAGAAAAGGAATATTTTTTTTTTTTTTTTTTTTATTCCAAGTTTCCAATCTTTTCTGCAATTTACTTCGCTCCAGTATCAGTTGTCCATGAAAGGCATAATAATGGTCAGCAAAATTGTATAAATATAAAACTGTATATATTTTCAGCACAAGATTAAGAAGAAAAATTAAGCAAATCGGATGTTGGAGCAGGATTAATAGATCACAAAATAATATGGAAGTTTAAAGAATCAATAAAAATAAACATCAAACTCTTTGAAGAGTGTTAACGTTTTGTTTTTCGTTTTTGAATTAATGCATATAAACATTTAAATTCATTTTAATAAAAGGAGGCTGTTCTATGTTTTCAATATTTTCTGTTGTTAATTTCGCCCCGGTATTGGCTGTCCTCTTCAACTCAAAATCTCCAATTTTGTCGAGTTTTTTTGCACCCTTTATCTGCTTCCTGAAGTCATCTTTCTTAACCAGCGGAAGTGGCCTCCCCGAAACTTTCTCGCATACGAAAAGTAATGTGGGGTGGGTAAACACCCAGTGGGTAGGTAAATATTATTGGGGTATTTACCCAAGGCCTGGTTATTTTCAGAAAAAAATTATGAATGGTGAATTACAATGAAACATATCAAATTCATGAATTCCTGAAACTTAATATTTTGGAAAAAAGAATTGCGTATGTTCTCAATTTTTACGAGCACTGAGGAACTAGAACTTTATTTAAAGTTTCTGACTACGAAATCTTACTGCTGATATCACGCAAGATTCACCATACCTTCCATCTGGAAAATGTCAGAACGAACTTTGATTCAGGGGTTGCCATAATTTCCGAAGTGCGGCTCGCTACTGCCAAAGTCGAACGCCAACCATACTAACTTTAGTAAAATAAACGAAACGCTCGCCAACACACAGTGGCAATGTGCATTTTGAACTAAATATGCAATTTGAACACCTGTTTTTTAACCGATTTGAACGAAATTTGGGCACAGATCTATAATTAATGTTAGCATACGTGATACCAAGTATTATTTATCTAAGCCAAAGGGTTTATAAGATACAAGCATACGAATATACAGACCGTCAGACAGTCAACCCGTCCACGGATTTGGCCCAAAAGTTTATACGGTCCTACATTCATGACGATAAAATTGTGTACCAAATTTTATCCATCTAGCTATTCAAGTTTTTGAGTTATAGTGTTCACATGACTTCGGCCATACAGACAGACAGACTTCCCTTTGACGGATTTTGTCCAAAATTTGATAGAAACCTACAAATTATGTTAAAGACCACATATCAAATTTCATCCCCGTAGCTCTAATAGTTTTCGAGTTATCGAGTTCACAGACAGTCATAATTCCAAAATTGTGTTTTTCGGACTCAGGGAGGTCTAAAACGTGGAGATTCGTCAGAATCTCGAGTTCGAATTTTTTGACGATTACAATACTTTCTCTTTGTATACTTCGTATACGAGAAAGTAAAAAGGTGTATAAGGATCATGGTAATCCTTGTTTTATTCTTTTTCTAGCTTTGTGGGACACGCTTTCTTTTTTTTGATGGTGTTCTTTCTAAGAGAAAAAAAAAACTTTCGTTCGGGTTTCCTGGGGTCGGTTGAAGTTGCTCGATCATTATGTACAGACTAGCTGCGTGGCCCGGCGTTGCACGGGCTATCACGAATAATAGGATATTCCCGGGCGGAGAGAAGTGAGGTCACGCGAGACCTTGGGATCCATATATTTTCATATGCCCCGCCTCCCTTTTTCTCTGCAATCAACAAATAGTGTCACTTACTTTCCGTAACAAACGTTACGAAGTTGAACGCTTTAATACAAAAAAAGAAAGAAAAAAGCATGAAAACAATTTTTTCCATTGTTAATAAATCTAAACCCAGAAGCTCGCTCAAAAAGAAATACCAACTTCCGTTAAATAAATTTAAAAATGCAACACCGGATGCGAAAACTAATAATTGGGGGAAAAAAGAATCCGCCGTGAATGAATTCACCATGCTGCCAATAGATGGCAGCACGCCAATTCATTCATTTTGACGTTTTTAATTAATATCTTTTTAACTAATTAAAATTTCGGAATTTAAAAAGTCGAAATGGATTCCTTGGATTATTTTCCATCTTTAGGTACTTACGGCTAGTTTCAGGATTCAGTGGTTCCTGAGAAGATAGAAGGACATAGATACATATATTTGTTTACCTTCGTATTTTAATAGGATAGATGATTCAATATGGATGGCAGCAGGAAATTGAGCAGTATACTCATGAATGGGAGTGTTAGGTCTCAAATGATCAGAACTTTCGTCATCAGAAGTATTACTGTAGCAAACAAGTCTATTAGGTGTAGTTGTAATACTAGAGTTTAAATTCGCATCATCGTGGGCATATCCGTCTACTTGACGTATTTGACGATTCTCTTCAAATTCAGATGAATCGGAAGGGCTGGAATCGAAAGATGGAATAAAATAATCACAATTTGTTTCCATTTCTTAAACATAAAAATGTGAAAAGAATAAATTTTAACTTGTTTGTGAGCTTATACATTTCCTTCTCTCAAAAACGTAGTTTCATAGTTTTTTATCGCATTTTTTCACAATAATATTCTTCCATCATCATCATCATAATATATCTGTTGTCTGAAGACCATCGCTTAAAATCTTAGGTTATCCCAAACATTATCATATTTTTACAGTTTCTTACAACTTGACTTGTTCCTTGTTTGTGAAAATGGAATGTTAATATTCATTTTATTTTACTGATGTGTTTTGAAATTTTACACAATTGTGTGTTCTTGATCACAATACACTATCTTAATATTTTCATTAAATAATGTTTTGTCGTTCATTTTGGTTATTAACTGATCGCTTAACGTCATTAAATTTTTGCCCCATAATTTGAGAAAAATAATTACAAGATTTCATAATGTTCATAATAATAAATTTTAAATAAAAGACTAAAAAGTAGAAAATAATTCAAATAAGGAAATCTATTTCTTAGCGAAGTAATGAGACAGTAGTTTTTAAGAATGTTTTTTTTAAATTATTTAATATTATTATCTCTTGATTTACTTTTCTAAAAATATTTCGCGTTCTACGAAATTCCCTGTTCAATACTTTTTTGCACTGAAGAGTTTAGAGGTATCCGTAAATCTTTCTTCAAGGTGTTCTTACAAATGTTTCTTAGATGATAATGATGTAGATAGCTTAAATGTTTTAACGGCATCTCATTTTCTAATTGGGGATGTAATAACGAGTCCTCCAAAAATTGTTGAGGAGGCTAAACTTTGTTTAAGGGGACGTTGGGATATTGTCCAAAAAATGAAATTAAATTTTTGGAAAAGATGGCATGTGAATTATTTGCGCTCTCTACAAAGCAGGAATAAATGGAAAAATTGTAATCCTAACATTAAAATTGGTGATGTTGTAATCATTAAAGAGGACAATATTCCTTCAACTGTATGGCCTCTTAGAAAACTTGTATCTTCGCATCCATGTAAAGACGGAGTAGTGCGTGCAGTTACATTAAAAACTTTAAAATGATTTTTTAAAAGACCTATTGTTAAACTTACTGAATTACTTGTGCATCAAGAATGACTTCTTGATGGGTGGGAGTATGTTCATGTATATCTATTATTTTTAATCTTTACTTCTTATATATTATTATTCATATACTAAATATTTAAATGAATGCTACCTATAGATAGCGCTGCGTCTACCTTTTTACTTTCTCGTATACGAAGTATACAAAGAGAAAGTATTGTAATCGTCAAAAAATTCGAACTCGAGATTTTGACGAATCTCCACGTTTTAGACCTCCCTGAGTCCGAAAAACACAATTTTGGAATTATGTCTGTCTGTCTCTGTGTGTCTGTCTGTCTGTGAACACGATAACTCGAAAACTATTAGAGCTACGGGGATGAAATTTTGTATGTGGTCTTTAAACATAATTTGTAGGTTTCTATCAAATTTTGGACAAAATCTGTCAACGGGAAGTCTGTCAATCTGTACGTCCGCGGTCATGCGAACGCTATAACTCAAAAACTTGAATAGCTAGAGGGATAAAATTTTGTACACAGTTTTATCGTCATGAATGTAGGTCCGTATAAAGTTTGGGCCAAATCCGTCAACGGGTTGACTGTCTGTCGGTCTGTATAAGCGCATCTCCAACGAGTCCGCCATCTCCACGCGCATGCGCATTGAACGCAATCTTCTGTGCACGATATTTATTGACTCCTGCTTGGCGCTTTTTTTCATCCGATTCTCCATGTGCATGCGTACTTGGTAGCAATCTGTGCACGCGGAAGGATTGTCCTTGAGCCAAGAAAGAGTAGAAATCGTTATTCGTTTAATCGGAACGCATATCTTCGAATTTGATTTTTTACCTAACTATTTTCTGATAGTCATTGGATCCTGGGTTACAATAAGTTCGAATTTTTTTATCCACGCGGGGGGAGGGGAAACAGTACCTTTTTCGAGAAGTATACGAGAAAGTTTAGGGGAGAACACTCCCGCTGGTAAGTATATGCAGTCCGAGAGCTCATTGCGTTGCTGTATCGCACTTCGGCTCTACGTTTTGCTTACTTGTGCAATTAGGCACAGCCCCCTCTTTGCTAGCTGAAAATTACTAAATATGTTTATATTCTATTAATGTATGTTC
Source organism: Araneus ventricosus (assembly GCA_013235015.1). Lineage (NCBI taxonomy): Eukaryota > Metazoa > Arthropoda > Arachnida > Araneae > Araneidae > Araneus > Araneus ventricosus. The sequence goes on along the minus strand of BGPR01002465.1, from coordinate 11,513 downwards.
TGTTGTGATCGTCTGTTGTGTGTGTGGTGTGTGTGAATGTCAAAAATAAAGAAGAAAAGGACAATCCTGTGCGCTTATTGAAAATACCACACACCTAACTACACTATCCTTACTTAAAAATCATTCGTTATAGAAATTATATTTAGTCCAGCTTGTATTATATGCTTACTAAGGATTTATACCCTATCAAACAATAAGGATTTCCTCCAATAATTGCGCAGTTCTATTTCGTTTTCTGTAGCCTCTGCACTCAGGGTAAAACCGGGTATTCCAAGTGGCGTAAAACCGGGACAGTCAGTATTGATGATTCCTTCGGTAAAAACACATCAGATGTTGATGGTTTATATTTTAATGATGCAAGTTCTAATTTAAATGAAGAAGGGTTAACCCAACGTGCAAAAACTGTCTTAGCTGTGCCCACGAAAACTGCAGTGGCGCGGAGGAAGAAGACAACTGCTTTGTAAGTGAATTTTGTAACTAATATTTTTAAATTGTTGTATAAAATAAAACCGATTGCAACTTTTTCGCTGAAAATCGAGTTCTCCTAATTTACCATAACATTAACACGTGTACCCAAAAAATCATTGATAAAAAGTAATGAAACTGTGACTTTTCTGGAAAGATATATTGTACTGCGATAAACAATGAATATCTACTATATACAGTCAAACCCCGTTATAACGAACCCTCAACGCACCGACTCAGAAGTTCGTTTTAACCGAGGTTCGCTGTATCCGTATTTACAAAAAAAAATGTCCCAACTGCTATTTCTATAATAAAATTTTTAATAACATAATATTTTCATTAGTAATTAGGGACAAATAAAGTATTAAATAATATACTCAATTATAAACAAACTAAACATTTATCTTTTTTTACTTATTTGCCAATCCACTACATTGAAAAAAGATGTTATTTTTGGTTGAAAAGTTTTCGACTTTATGTACAACTCGTCAATTTGTTTATCCACTATTTTAAACAGGTCCACAACATATTCGTAGATGTTTTCTGTGGTAAAAAAATTGTTCAAAACGTTTGTGGCTGCTTTTGCATCTGCAATTGAAGGCCCTGGTTCGTCTTGTTCGTCCTCCATATCTGAAGACGAATCTACAGCAGAGTTGTTTTTTTCATTTACTAATGCCACGATATCTTCCTCACTCACTTCCCCAGCTGACCAGAAAGTCCCCCCTTCCCTGGTTGACACCAGGACAGGTATCCACCGGGGGGAGGAGGGGAGATAGAAACTGTAGAGAGCCTTGCCTGTTGTTCCTTCGTCCCACTTATGGGGTTAGCAGGGACTCTAACAAAGGTACACTAGGCGAGGAATGTGGTCTCTGGACCAGAGTATTTCATGCAAAAGGGGTAACTCTTGTAGAAGTTGGGTTGACTTGAGCACAATTATTAAAAAATGTCCCTTTGGGCAAGTAAAAGTCTGAAGTTTTAGAAATTTTCAGTTCGCTGTAACCGAGTCTCTAGCGTTTGCTGTTCGTTGTAAACGTATGAAAATACAATATTAACATAGGGCTTCAGTTGGGACCATGTAAAAGGTTCGCTGTAACCGAGGGTTCGTTATATCCCGGGTTCGCTATATCGCGGTTCGACTGTATATCATTATCTTACGTAGCGACAAAAAAAGGGTCGAATTTCTTAATTGCTGTTTGGCAACAGCTCGCAAGTTTGTTTTGTTTACAATGGCGGAAAGACCGAGACAACGGATTTTGTTTTTTGAGAGACAACAATTTCTTTTTATTTAAATAGTTTGAACAAAATAAATTTAAGTCTTGCAGTTTCGATTAGGCAAATGAATGAATGTCTCATTAATATGCCCTTTTCAGTTAAAAGTTTGAGAAATGGGCTATTTCATCTTTCGATTACTCACATTTACTGAGTATTAAAAACATAAGTGAGAACCCAGAGAAAAATGTTGTACCTTCCTTGATTAAATTGTAACTGGAGTGAGTCCGTATACATGTGGGAAGCTTTCAGAGCAACATAACATGAGTAAACTTAAGATCTTATCAATTTTAAAAAGCTAAAAACACATAATCATTATGGTTTCAATTTTGAATCTATACTTATAAAAGGCAATGTTTGTGTTTGTGTGCTTGTCTGCGATGTCCAGACGAATCTATCGCACTTACAGCCATGAAATTTGGCACACAGGTAGTCGTAATGGTGACTCAATACACCTCGAAGCCGAAATTTTAAAATTTAATCTAGAAATTTTTTTATTTAATGTTTTGTGTTGTTTTGGTTGATTTTTCGCACTAATTTCTCAATAGAATGGTTTCAAATTATTCTACGACAAAAGTAGATACACCATCGGAAAGAGCACGCGATTTCCGTTCTAATGAAGTTAGTTTTGAATTTTTTAACGCAATTTACTGAATTTTGAGAATTTTTTAAAAAATACCCAGTTTTGGCATCGAGATGTTACTTTTGATTTTAAATTTGTTGCATCCGACTTTCTAATAACACTATTATTTTCAATTTTTTTCAGCTTATAAGTAGAACGGTTCTGTCGGATTTAAAACAACAACGGTTAAAATATCTTCTCAAGTTTTTTTTAAAATTTATTTTTTTTCTGGGCAGTTGAGAGTTATTTTTATGGAGAGTTCCTCGAGCGGCACTTCTTCGGAACGCAGATGGCTATGTGATTGGTTGAAGGGAAGGTGACGTCATAACCTTGAATTGAATGACTGATTATTATTTTCGGCAGTATCTTAACGTATTTATTAATCACGCATGCTTAGCTTGCAGTAAAATAATTTTCACATTGCAATTTTTTAACATTGTTTTGATTAACTTTTCTACAAATAAAATGCCATTATCGCGAAAAAAAAAGCGGGAAAATCAATAATGTGTATCTTTTGTTTTGATTTTCTTTTCAAAACTTTTTTATGTCATTGTGGGCGTTTTATTTTATTTTTTTTCTTCATTTTGTTGAAGTCCTGATTCCACGGGCACCGCCGTGCGCGTACTGTTAGTAATTAATATGAGCATGTTTCAAGCCACTTTTCTCTTTAAATTGTCCTTTTTTAAGTAAAAGGTTGTAAAATGGGTTACATCATCTCTTGACAACTTAAATTTTCTGAGATTTGGCATATAAATAACTGCCCAGAGAGAGGTTATATCTTTCTTGGCTAAATAATAATTGGAGTGGGTGTGAATACATGTGGGGAAGCGTTTCTCAGCAACATTTCATTGAAAATAGGGCATGCTTAAAATTTTGGTGGAATCAAGTAAGGGCAAATAAAGCTATTTAAGATGTCAATTGTGTTTGGAAAAAGTTTTAAATGACTGATTTCTGGTTGATGTAAATAATTTTTATTTTTAAAAATCTTAGAATTATATTGTATATTAGCATTCAGATTTCTTTTTAATATTTACATGTGTGTCTCTGTGCTAGCAGAAGATTTTAATTTTAGTAATTGATGAACAATTAATTTTAGGAGTTCGTGCAATTTCAGATAATTTAAATTTACTTTCAGTAATTACTGTATTTATAATTTCCTATTTATGGCAGAAATGCATAACTGTATGGCGAGCTGGGATCGCGTGGTGATCCCAAAAGAATCGCAACATGATTCTTGGGGTTGGGGATCGGAACGAGCAGGGGTGTAACCCCCTAGTTTAATAAAATTTGACAAGCTTTATGTCGAATATTTTAGATGCAACAGGCCTTCGAACCTTAGCTACCCGGTTTTACCCCACTTCCCTCTACGGGTTCCCGGTTTTACCCCACTTCCCTCTATGGGTTCCCGGTTTTACCCCACTTCCCTCTATGGGTTCCCGGTTTTACCCCACTTCCCTCTATTTTTTTATACGAGGCAAAATACCGGTAATATGTCGTTTCTCCCTTTCTAAAATTCGCATATATTCTGCCGCAGTTATTATGTATCCGTTCCTATTGCGCATTTTAAGACTTTTAAATTAAGGTTATAATTTCTTTAAATTAAATACCTACCTGCTTGCAAATAATGCACTGAAGATTCTATTTTTTCACTTTCAAATGTTTAATTTTAAAATTTAACTATTGCTTCAATACTATGTTCAGTACAAATACCAACTGAAAAAAGCTGTAAAATTATTACTTTTTAATGAATTTGGATTAAATTTATAATAAGAAAAATTGTTTATTAAAATTTCGATTATACGTTATTTTATTCATACGTTGTTTTTCGTTACTCACTTGAAAGTCGTATAAACAGCGGTTTACTGTATTAAGTTTCAAAAAATCTCAGAGTGTGCTGCAGTTCTACAACGTAATGGACAAGCCGTCACTGAACGTACCCCTCAATATCCACCACGTACCCCCAAAGGGCACACATACCACAGGTTCGGAACCTATGCTCTAACTGAATATGAAAATGCTTCATTTTGCTCTGAACCGAAAACATGATATCATGAGCTTGAATGCCCTATGAATCCCCCCCCCCAATGCACTTTGCATCTCATAAAAAAACAAAATTAAATAATTAATTATTGATAAGAGTTCAGTTTTTATCAATTAAAAATTATCAAAATCATTTACTTGTATTAAAAACGCTATTATTGCATCAAGCTAACTTTATCAATACTATTATCTATACATAGAATGAAATGACGTCCCCTGAAAGTGTCTGTATATGTGAAAGCTTAAAACTCGAGAAATACTAAACTGATATTGGAGATATTTGAACCATTTTGTAGGGCATTTATCGACTCTTTTCAAAATCAAAAAGGGAGTTAAATAATTAAATCCAATCCAGTAATCCAAATATTTCTGCAGTAATGGCATCGAATTTTAATGCGTCTTACAAAACATCCTTAGAACTTAATGCAATAAACTTAAAAGTATCGCGATCAGTGGCGAATCTAGGATTCGGGTCTGGGGGGGGGGCGGAGGGCATAAATAAAAGGGTCTGGGCTAAAGTAAACCAAAACTCTTTAACTTTACAGACATTACTCACCTGACAATAAGAATCATAAAGAACAATACAATACTTTCTATAATTTAATAAAAATTACAATGAAATAACTAGCCAAAAAATGGCTTCGACCGCGTCAAAGCTACAAGTACAAGTGGAATGATACAAAAATAGGAAAATTTTCGAGCCTGTCCAAGCCAGAAAGCAATGTTGAAACGTTTTTATTATTTTTTTTAAAGAGGGAAATTAAGAAAAAAACAATTTTAATGATTTTAAATAATATCAAGAATTCAGGCTTGGCTCTGGGGGGGGCTGTAGCCCGATAGCCCCCCCCACCGGATTCGCCACTGATCGCGATCATTACATTCTAATAGGAGGAACGACACTGAGAACAACAACACAGAAAATCTTATGAGTTAGAAAGCAGAATTAAGATTACCTTTGCTATACACTTTTAATTAATGTTTTAGATTAAAACAGTTACCCATGCTCAGTAAAAATACTAATTGTTTGATAGAATAGATTCTTCTTTCTCGACACAAATTTCTTAGCAAATAAGTCAACGCTTTTTTTATAAGAGTTTAGGTTTGACAAACAGATATTTGTGATTTAAAATGAGGAAATTCTAAATAAAATAAAATACAGGGAATATTTCCAACTGACTTTATAAAGCACGGGAAGAGACAAGACATGAATTATAACTTAATCAAAAATTAGCAGAATATCGAATATGACCTAATGACATAAATAAAACCAATATAATTTAATGAACAATTTGAATATAAAAATTTAAGTTCAAAATTCCAAATATTTAAAAACAATCTTTACATCTGGAAACAACATAACCATATTTTTTTTTCTCATGGATGCAAAAGTAAAGATCCTTCAAAAGTATATAATGTATTTCCTAAAAATATGATAAAGAATTTTACAATAAAATTTAATCTTGAAACAGTAAAATCTTACGTGAAAATTTAATTTTTCATGTATAAATTTCTTATGTAACAGGGAACATATTCTTGATGTGGATCCAGTTTGTTTACCACTTAAATATTATTCACATCAAATACTCTTTCTTCTTAGTTACAAGTATTTTCAGAAAATTCACTGCTCTGAATAACTTCTTATTCAGAAATAAAAGCGTGAAGACTTCTTCCATTAGAAAATCATTGCGAAGAAAAAAATTTTATGAATTTTCAAACAATCAGTGTTTTGAGAAAACATGCGGAACAAATTGTCAGGATTCCAAATAGCAGAGGGAAGAAACCTCTTCTAGAATATGTCTCAAATATACAGTTTCTATTTCAAGTGCATTCAATTATGCTTTTTCAATAAAATTGTACGTGAAAATTTCTTTTTCCTTTTATAAATGTTATATGTAACAGGGAATATATTCTTGCCAGATGGAGTTCCTTTATCACTTCAAACACTCTTTTTGTAAATACGGGATTTCAGGAAGTTAATTTACTGTGAATAGCGAAAGTAAATGAATGAAGACTTCTATCGTTTTAAAATCATTACGATAAACAAATGTTATTAATGTTCAAACAAACTTTTTTCAAATAAACAACATGGAATAAATGTTATGGATTTTCTAAAGGAACACTTTTTCAAGTAAACAGTTCGGAACAAGATATATGGATTCCAAACATTCAAAAATAGATGAATGAAGACTTCTTTCATTTGAAAATAATTGCGACGAACAATTGTTATCGATGTTCAACAAATAGGTTTTCAAATAAACAAAACAGTTCGGAATAAATGGTATGGATTTCCAAAAAAAAGTTTCTCAAATAAACAGTATGGAACAAATGGTTATGGGTTCCAAACAGTCGAAGAGATCTCTCCTAGAATATGCGACGAATACTCTGCTTTATTCTGAGTGCTTTCGATTATCATGCCTTTTCAAAGTATCTTTTCGTGAAAATGCTTCACCACAAACGTCACACGAATGTGGTTTCTCTTTTGTATGTAGCCTGTAGTGACGCATCAGATGGTGCTTTTGCGCAAACGCTTTGCCACACACTTCACAAGCGTGAGGTCGCTCTTCTGTGTGTAGAAGATAATGAGAAGATAAATGCCTGTTTGTCGAAAATTTCTTCTCACAAAAGAAACAAACGTATTTTTTTTCTCGCGAGTGAACGTCGTGAGTAACAGAATGACTTTTTAAGGTACATTTTTCAGAAAACTGTTTGCGGTCTGTTTGACAAGCATAATTCCTATCATTCTTATGAGTTTTGTTATGCCTGTTTAGCTTGTATCTTTCAGAAAATCCTGCGGCGCAAATGTCACAAAAATAAGCTTTTTCACCAGTATGGGTGAGATAATGACGTTTCAGATGCCCATTTCTAACAAATGCCTTTTCGCACAGATGGCACTTGAAAAGTCTTTTTTCAGTATGAGTGAGGTGATGGGTTTTCAAACATTTGGGATATTTAAAATGTCTATCGCACTCATCACATACGTACGACATTTTTCCTGAATAAACAATTCTTTCTTCTCTCAGTACAGAGACACGTCGGTACGCGTTTCAGTTGTATATCACAACACTATTTTCTACAATAATAAATAGCACTATTTTCCATAATAATAACTACTTTCGATAATAATAACACAGCTGCGCTCCATCCGCCACGAGAACTGTGCCCACCAAAATGTTTAGTTTACGGCGGTTGCTATAGGAACATATTATCGTAGGAAGAATCCATTTCTAGTAGGTAGAAGTTCATTCAAATCATCATCACATCATGAAAAAGAACTCATCAGTTTTGCGCAACAAAAACAGAAGTATAATATGACGTCATACAGGAAGAAAAGTGGAGGAGATAGGGAATGTGCGGTTACAAAGAAGAACAATTCTGTCTAAAAACTGTTCTAACGATGAATCCCATGTAAAGAAAAAAAATATATTAACATGCGTTCTGATACAGGAAGTCGAGTGAGGTCATACGAACGCAATGAAAACGAAATAAAGAAATAAAAAGGATCACATCACGGAAAGCTTTATATAATTAATGGAAAATAGCGCTCTGTTATTATTATTGGAAATAGTGCTATGTTGTTATAAGGGGATATATACTAAAAAACTCTATAGCAACTGGTTATGCTAGAAAAGATCCATTTCAAATAGGAGGAATCCGACTGAGGTCGGAGTTTTATTTCATTCTTGGCGCCAGTTTGCGGTGATAAAAAGAGTAGTTGATCATTCGTCTTCTCGGTTACCATACATTGCCCATTTGGCGCTAAATACGCCAATGTAGCACATGTGAATGAACTTCTACCTACTAGAATTGGATTCTTCCTACGATAATCTGTTTCTATAGCGACCGCCGTCAACTAGACATTTTGGCTTGCCCGAGATCGTCATCCTTTTTTTTCCGTAAAGAGCCGATACAATGGAGTCCTGCTACCGGACTCTCTCCAGATCACCGAAAGCGCGGGTTAAGCGGAATTTGCCTTAAAATATACGCAATACAAGTTTTAGATGGGTTAAACTATAAAAATCGAAGTTCTTTTTCATAAATACATACAGCTTCTCCTACAGCTTAATTTTACTTTTAATACTACTGTATGCGCAAACCTAACATACGAACTGATGTAGGATTAACAAGAACTGATGAAGAATTAACAAGAACAGGTAGGATTAACAAGAACTGATGTAGGATTAACAAGAACATGTAGGATTAACAAGAACTGATGTAGGATTAACAAGAACTGATGTAGGATTAACAAGAACTGATGTAGGATTAACAAGAATTGATGTAGTTTTTTTTTAAAATCCCGTCCGGTCAGGGCCGTACCGAGGTGATCCTGCGCCCTTGGCGGAACTGGAAAAGCTGTGTCCCCCCCCCTTACGTGACACATTTTCACTAATTTTTCATCCCTTCTACAAAACCCCTACCCGGAAAAAAACTACATTCCTGCAAATATTTTTATACACAAATTTAGCATATTTTATGATAAAATAATAGTAAATAGATTTAATAAAAATTATGTATTTTTAAAGAATACTTTAATGAACTACATTCATGAAAAATACTGTACACAACAAAATAAATGTATCATCAAATAAATTACAAATCGCACATATTTTCTTAAATACAGAAAATAAAACAAAATCTATACCTTATTGCAGCTATTGAACATTGGCTGTTGTGTGATGCTTAATAAAGAAGAGAATTTATTTGTTTCGCACGATGTATAGTGTATAGTACATAAATTACTAGTTAGAAATAAAAGAAATTAGAGCTGAAATTAAGAGTTGAGCATATATGAGCTGAATTCAAATATTATTAATAACAAATAACTTTTTCTAGATAAGAGGTTCCCAACCTGTGGTACGCGTACGCCTGGGGCTACGCGGGGACAAGTTAGGGGTACCAAAAAGAAGGAGTGATTTTTGGTAATGTGGGAAAACTCAAAATATAAGAATATTATTCTAAATTTCGTTTCATCAGGTTCGTTTGAAAATGAAAATCAATTCGAAAGATTATTTAAGAATAAGAAAAAGGAGAAAGTAGGTTTAATATCTAGTAATTGAAGTAATTATTGGATTTGACATATATTAGCGAAAATTATTACAACGCTATTTCATTTGTTTGACGTTGGAGAACAATACTGTTTTTTGAAAGAGGAATAAAATGTAAATAAAGACATCACTCGAAATTTATTAAGTTCTTAAGAGTCGTTTGATACTTAAGCTAACCTAAATCAGCGGCGTTGATAGCCAAAAAACTTCTTTTCACTTGAAGAGGAATTGGTTGGGGACAGGGGGTTGACAGTAAGCAAAAGACTAACAATCAAAGGCATTATACGTAGTGAAATTCCAGTGGAGTAGCCTCCCCTAAACTTTCTCGTATACTGAAACTTTTGTCATTTCCCCTCCCCTTGCATGGATTAAAAAAAAAATCGAACCTACTGTAATCCAGAATGCAACGAATATCAGAAGGTTTTTCATTGCAGTTTATAGCGATCGTAAAATATTTAAGTGAAGAATCATATTAAAAGAGATGCCTATGTATTAAAACTCAGCAATATTTATTTTCCATCACACTCCAGCAAGATCCGCTATTATACGAGCGAGCGAAAACAAAACAGGAGATAAAACATATCTATCACAAACTCCGTCTCAAGGACAAAGTGACGTAATCCTCTCGCTTGGTACCAGAGATTGCTAAGTAGGCATGCGCATGGAGATCAGTTTTGAAACGAATGCTTAACAAGCATGCGATTATACAGACCGACAGACACTCAACCCTTTGTCGGATTTGGCCCAAAATTTTATACGGACCTACATTCATGACGATAAAACTTTGTTCCAAATTTTATCCATCTAGCTATTCAAGTTTTTGAGTTATAGTGTTCACATGACCGCGGACATACAAACAGACAGACTTCCCGTTGACGGATTTTGTCCAAAATTTGATAGAAACCTACAAATTATGTTTAAAGACCACAATCCAAATTTCATCCCTTTTAATAGTTTTCGAGTTATCGTGTTCACAGACAGATACACACAGACATAATTCTAAAATTGTGTCTTTCGGACTCAGGGAGGTCTAAAACGTGGAGATTCGCCAAAATCTCGAGTTCGAATTTTTTGACGATTACAATACTTTCTCTTTGTATACTTCGTATACGAGAAAGTAAAAAGATTGGCAATCGCTGCTCTAGATGATTAAATATTCAAAATGATGAATTCTCTGTAACATTTGGTTGAAAAGCTATAAATAGTTTGTAATGTCTGTTATTGAAAAATCAGCAATTATATTTTAATTACAATTTTAATTTCCTTGCTTTGAGCGAAACGAACTCATTTATTACTTCACTGAAGTCTAGTTTTGATGCCTTTTCGTATTCTATTGACAAGATTGCTGAATTTGACAATTTACTTTCGCCCATACTCGACCTTAAGTAGTTCTTTATTATTTTTAATTTGCTGAAACTGCGTTCACAAGGGGCCGTCCACAAATGATGTCACGCTTGGATGGGGGGAGGGTGTTCGTGAAATTGTGACAAGGGTGAGGGAGGGGGTAACAAAAAGTGTGACATCACACATTTTGGTTAAAATAAAAACATTTAAAATCAGCAGATTAAATTTTTAAGTACCATAATTTGAGGGTAATTCGGGGCTAAACAACTTTCATGTGATTTTTTTCACTTATATTCCTTTCTTTTCGAAAAAGGCATTCAGGGTAGGTTCTGAGAATATGGTAGCAGCAGAAATTCTTCACCATTAGAAGAAAACCTCCCCCTGTCACACCCTTGAAATGTCCAACAAAAGATACGTCGCCCCACCTGGGTGAGTGGTAGAACTGGTAGTGGCACAAACAGGTTGATCTTATCGAGGCGTTTTTTAAAAATTCAATCTGTTTAAAAGTATTTTGTGTTAATTAAGTAAAGATTAGATTCATAGCAAAATATATCGAATTCCATTTCAAATTCCAAAATACTAATGTTTTCAATTGCTATTTTATATTAATATTTTATTACTATTGTATATTAATTAGATTTTCTGTTCTAAACCTTAATCTTATTTCATACAAAAGAAGTACACATATAATCATTATTATTGTTATGCTCGCAAATGTCATTAAAACACAT
>BGPR01002464.1:161716-176638 GCA_013235015.1 Araneus ventricosus | reverse complement strand
TCTTACTTGTTTTGTTGAGAACTTTGAATAACCTCCTTCAAAGTTGGGGCATTCTTTTGAAAACACCCTGTACTAAACTGCTTAAATTAATTGGGACAAAGTAAAATGTCACATTTTCAAAATCTATAGCTTTATATACCCTTATAAATATCTGTATCTCTATGAAACAGTCCTCCTTTCGCAAATATTACCTCTTGAATTCCTTTTAGCTTTGGCTCCACTAACTTATCGCACTGTTTTTGAATTTATCAGCACGGAACCAAATGTTTATAGCATTCATTATCATGCATTATTGACATATTTATTATCATGCGTTCATTATTTGATTCTACAGTTCATTTTACCTATATGCCTCTTGAAAATATTCTAGAAAAAAAGTTTCAATTGGATTTAAGTCTAGTGAATTTCCAGGTCAATCAAGCAAATTAATTTTATTCTCCAGCATGAAAATATTGGACAATTTTTAATTGTGACTTGGGGCCAATTAATATTGCAATGCCCCGTCAAAAGCTTGCAAGAATGGAATAAGGCTACATTATAATATTTCTAAGTACTTGAATGAATTCATAATATCTTGAAAACAGGAACAAATTTCCAGAGCTAATTGATGTGAAAAAGCCCCAATCATTTTTCAGATACTGATTACAGTTTATGCTCAGGTCTGAAGAGTTTAAAGATGCTTCGTCTAACGTCATCTGCTTTGTAACCCTGCACAAATAAATGAATTTTATTACTAAAAATTAACTTTTTTCTTGTCTAAAAAAATCCATCATTTATAATTTTTTTACCCATGATAAGCATTTTATCCTCATTTTATCAGTGAAATATTGTTTCATTCTTTGAATTTTTTGTCTTCGGGCGAGTTTCTTGAAGACAATGCCGTTCAGTTGAGCCACGATCACCAAGACCACTAGCCAATAAATCTCTTTGAAGGTCTGAACGTGTTTTATTGGATAAATTTTACTGTTTTTGATTAGAGTGTTATCGGTTCATGAAGTTCTTTTTCGTTTTATTCGGAATTTACCTCTCATTTTAGGAGACGATGATCCTGATGCTTTCTGTATCGTTAGAATTTTTGATAAACTTAATTTTGCCTATACCTGCTGCAGAAGCCATATCTTTCCCTGTGTTTTTGTTTTTTGTGTGTGATCTTAAATAGCAATTATTTTCTCTCGCTTACTGGAGTAACATACATTTTTTAATACACGAAAGCAATATGTATCTCACAGAGGGTAAAAACTAATAATCACCCTTTAGACACAAAACCTCATTACTGAGGCTGAGAGGACTATTTTCGGTTTAGATTAGTCAAAACACATTTTATTTTCAAATTCTAACAGCTACACTACCTCAAGATATACAGGGTTCCCACTTATATCCGTTACACGCCCCTTAATTTCTAAACGGTGACAGCTTAGGCCATACAATTGGGTCTAGGTATAGTGAAAAGCTATGCGCTGCTCGATGACACAACTTACAACGTCATCTATCGGTAAATTTTGGAATTAGCGGTCCTAGCTCGTAAACGGTGAAAGATACGAGAAAAAAGTCAATTAGAAAGTTGTAGATCGATTTAGTACGAAAAGATACCTTGCGCACATTGATACTCAGAACAGAAAGCTTAAAATGCACATCTGTTTGCTCTCGATTTCCAAAACTGTGACGTCTCAAAAGGGGTGGTGGGGAAAGACGACCCTTAATGACGTATCTAGACGTCATAAGCTTTCATATGAAAAAAAGTTATCGAAATCCGTCGAGTGGTTGGTCTGGCGAACTGTCTGAAGGGTTTGCCATATTATTTTAAATATATAGATCCCAACAGTTCCATCAAAATGGCGTGTCAAAAATATCGTAAAATACCTATTGTAGGTAATGGAAACTGTTTATTTAGGGAGATATCATTCTGTATGTATAGATCTGAATACTTTCATGCCGAAATTCGTGAGAAAGTTATACAAAACATTTCAACTAGATGAGGTCTTTTGAAAGATTTTACAGTTTTAAAGGAATCTGTTGTCTACAAAGAATATGAAATCTACTATGGTTTATGGTCTGTTCCACTGATCTTTATGCAGTATTTAAAACTGAAAAATGTAGTGGCTGGGAGCCTCGAAGCAGCAAGGTGGCAGGGGCAGTGCTGAGCAAAGTGAGTGTTTTCCGCGAACCAGCCCGGAGGGCGGCGAGAGCGGCTAGTAATTTATTAATAAGCATCTTCAGTATCCGATGTCTTTGGAACGTTATCATAGTAGTTTCTATTTACTAAAACTTTTTATTGGAAAATTGCTGAAATTATTCCTGGAAGTGCAACCCAATCATTAAGCGGCACTAATAACTTTCCGAGTTTAAAATTTTAATTATAATTCACAGAGAGTAAATTAATTTGATCGTGATAAAAGAGAAAGAGTTCAGGTTTCTACTAAACATACTCTCTAGACGATCTGGAAACTTGAAAAAAGATCTATTTTGAATTTTATCGTGAGGTTGGAAAGGGAGGTGAAGGCTAGAAACGCCAGTTGCGATTGATATGGTAAAACAATTTAGTGACAATGTTTGCCTATTTTTGAGTTTCCTTGTTTTCACAACAAATTCGTTATGTAAATCAAAAGAAAAATACTTCAAAGATTCAAAGGCGTTTCATTTTTCTCAAATAAGCAAACCATTGAGTAATCTTAGTGCTTGAATTATACAGTAGTCAGCAGAAATCACACTAAAGTTCTGCCAGGTTACCGAAGGTGCTAGATTAGTGGAGGTGTATTTAAAAAACGCATTTTAATAGCCAAACTTACATTTATTGCACAAAATACAGAATATTACAATGAAAAGTATACTATTTATAATATATATTACAGAATATAACTAAAAATATGAGCAGCCAACAATTGTTTACGTCACCCCAAGATCGCCGACAACGGCATGTTGTGACTTGTTTTCCCTGTAACGTCCCTCTCTCGCCCTTCTGGAAAAGCCGGATGATGGGCAGTCAGTCCACTGTATTACGCACAGGGTCTCCAGAAATATATGAAGAGGAACAATAAACTCGTGTTTAATATGTCGCAACCAATCACAACGAATCCGATGCCTACTATTAGCGTCGCTAATTTCCCTCTGTGTGACGCGGTCGAATCCTGATTCTCAGAGGTATAGACGAGGCGAGAGCGATGCTCAGAGTGGGAAGCACGTGATCCCTCGGATCCAATGATTCGACGGTGTACCGTCTCAGGATGGTGGATGCGACGATCAAAAGTTCCATAAATGCCAATTTTTGTCCTACAATGAAAAAAATTGATTTTCACAAAACTAATCAGAATATATAAAGAAGTGCAGCGTCTCATATAACAGGATTCCTATCTCCCAGCGCTTGCTTTCCAGGAAGCCTCAACAGACGGCGGTACTGATGCCTTCCCCGAGGAGACATCTTCCCGGCCAGCCGTGCAGGAAGCCGCCATTACTTGTCTCGAGTGACGTAGAACAATGACGCAAGATCTTGTATAGTTTTTCCTGGCGTTTATCGCCATTGGACGATACCCAGAACGAACTGGATATATAATGACTAGATATTGTGAAATATACACTGCTGATATGACCGGAGGCAGTGGATGCTGTATAAATATAATGTGTTGTCAATACAGAGTTAAACAACGAGTCTGTGTCTTTATTTAAGCTTAACGGAACGTGGTGAAGGTGAGGATTACGAAATCTAGTAATGATGTAGGAGTCGGACGATACCGAATTGAAGTTTAGTGTAACGCCTTAGTCCTCTCCTTCAATGGTGACTCGGACGTGATTACCAATAATGCAACGGAATTGGCACTAGTTAGCACCATGAAACCACGTGCTCTGTAGCGATGTGATTTTACACACATTCGATTTCGCGGCCTGGTGAATTTATAATGTTTAGTGACGATCTCTCTACCAGAAATGTGTTGAAAATTTTACAGGTATTTCTACTCTTTATTATATCTGGATATTCTGCATCAAATTTGACTCTCGAATTTCGGACAAAAAGTTGTTTCATTTATTCCTGCTTGGGAATATTGATAATTAGTATGCTGCAGGGTAAGTGGCTCATTTCGTACTTCCAGTTCATTTGTTCCGTCAAGAATTCATTATTTCCGTAGAATTGTGTTGGATTGCATGGTTCTGTATTTTGTGGTATTCTGTGTATTATTGTTGTCTGTTACGATGTCTGAGCACGGTAATGAAGGTGACGAAAGCGCCGCGCAGCAAATAAGCAGAGTTGCAGTAAAATTTCTCCCATTCTGGGACAAAGAGGCTGATTTATGGTTTATTAATATTGAAGCGCAATTTATTTGGAATGGTATCACCCAGGATTTCACGAAATATTATGCAGTGGTATCGGCCCTCAATTCAGAAGTCCTTTCGTATGTAAGTGACATTGTAAAAAATCCGCCCACTACCGATTTATATCAAACTTTAAAAACTCGTTTGATTGCTGAATTCGCGGATTCAGAGCAAAAACGCGTAAAGGATTTGCTGTTGCATGCCGTTCTAGGCAACGAAAAGCCATCGCATCTCTTACGAAAAATGCGTCAACTCGTGAACGACAAGGTTAGTGAGGAATTCTTGAAAACGCTGTGGATACAGCGTTTACTTAAAGAAACGCAAGCAATTTTGTCAGTCTCTGATGGCAGTTTAGATAAACTCGCACAAATGGCTGATAAAATTATCGATTTATCGGCAGCTCAAGTCGAAGAAACGCAACGGCATCCCGACCGTGGTACGGAACAACCATCGGTTCTTGATTTGCAGGCACAGGTAACCGCACTTACTGAACAGGTAAATAGGCTATCGCGACTTAGCTACCAGACAGACGGGAACATTAGGGATAAATCGATGCATAAACGCCGCAGATCGCAAACTCCCGGACGGCGAAACGATAGTTTATGTTGGTATCATCGGACGTTCGCAGACAAAGCAAAGCATTGTCGTTCTCCCTGTAGTTATGCACGGTCGGAAAACTAGGAGGGGGAATCACACATGGCGCAATGTGATTTCCGTTTTAATAAATCCAGCCGCCTTTTCATTCATGATCCTACATCCCGACAGCACTATTTGGTTGACAGTGGTAGTGATGTTTGTATCTTACCATATACGGCTCGCATGTCTTTTGTAGCCCCTTCTTCTTTAACTTTATATTCCGCAAACAACTCCCCAATAAAGACATATGGCAGTAAAATGGTAACTCTAAGCCTTAACTTACGGCGTGCATTTAAATGGCCATTCGTAATTGCAAATGTGACCAAACCAATTATCGGCGCCGATTTCTTAAAACACTATGGTTTATTGATCGATTTAAAAAATTCTTGTCTCAGAGACCCGCTTACAAAATTTTCATCTAAGGGAATTGTCATTGACAACGGAGATAAAAACATTACTTTTATTGCTGGTAGCGCTAAATTCCACGATATTTTAAATGCTTATAAGTATATCATGTGTCCTCATCCTTCTTCAACTAAACCTAAGCATAATACCGTGCATCGAATTATTACTAACGGACAACCAGTTTTCAGTCGTCCCAGGCGCTTAAACCCAAAGCAATTAGTGATCGCGAAACAGGAATTCCAAACGATGATGGAACAAGGCATATGCAGGCCTAGCAAGTCAAATTGGTCCAACCCTCTTCACATGGTGCCTAAGCCTAATGGGGAATTTCGTCCTACGGGCGATTATCGCGCCTTAAATAAACAAACGAAAAAAGGCCCGTTACTCAATGCCGCATTTACATGACTTTACACACAATTTGTATGGGAAAAAGTTTTTTTCAAAGATTGATCTTACTAGAGCTTACCATCAAATCCCAGTGCATCCAGCAGATGTTCCGAAAACGGCAATCACAACGCCCTTTGGCCTGTATGAATATTTATTCATGCCTTTCCGTCTAGCATGCGCTGCGCAAACATTTCAGCGATTTATGAATGAAGTGTTGCATGGTTTTGATTTTGCTTTCATTTATATTGACGATATACTCATTAGTAGTTCATCCGAACAGGAACATGACACACATTTAAACGTGGTTTTCAAACGACTTTCGGAATATGATATTCGTATTAATGTCGCTAAATGTGTTCTAGGTGTCCAGGAGTTGTCTTTTCTGGGATATCTCGTTAACGAGCATGGCATTCGACCGATGCCGCTTAAAGTGGCACCGATTGTGAATTAAGACCGCCCCAAAACAGTTAAAGACTTTAGACGTTATCTCGGTTTGCTTAACTACTACCGTCGAACTATCCCACGAGCAGCACAGGTACAAACGCTTTTAACTGACTATTTGAGAGGTCCTCATACTTCCGATAAAAATATAATAATCTGGACGGAAGAAAGCATTAAAGCTTTCGAAAATTCTCGACAGCAGTTGGCGAACGCAACTTTACTTTTTCACCCTTCCCCCGATGCGCAGCTGACATTATATGTCGACGTAAGTGATTTTGCCTTGGGTGAAGCTTTACACCAGATTAAGGATTCAAGTTTACAACCATTGGGATTTTTCTCCCGTAAATTGACTGAAACGGAGAAGAAGTACTCCGCTTATGATAGGGAGTTGTTAGCTGCATATTCCGCCATTAAGCATTTTCGTTTCATGCTGGAGGGTAGAACCTTTGTTTTGTATACGGATCACAAACCTCTTGCATACGCTTTCATGCAGAAGAGTGACAAATGCTCTCCCCGGCAATTACGACATTTGGACTTTATCAGTCAATTCACGACCGATATTCGTCACGTTACAGGGGGTGAAAATATACCGGCTGATACACTTTCCAGAACTGCGGCTATAGCTTGCCCTACTCCAATTAATTATCAGGACATGGCCGAAGCTCAAAGTTCTGATAGAGATTTACAGTCATATTTAGCGAATCCTTCACCAGCGTTACAACTAAAGAGATTGGCCATGCCGAATAGTTCGGTGGAACTTTTTTTGTGACGTCTCGACAGACAAAGTTCGACCTTTTGTCCCTTTAACTCAGCGAAAAAAGATTTTTGAAACTCTGCATGGGATTTCTCATCCTGGTCGCAAAGCTACAGTAAAACTCATAGCAGATCGCTTTGTGTGGCCTAACATTAGATCTGATTGTGAGAAGTGGGCTAAAGCTTGTATTCCATGCCAGCGGTCTAAAATTATGACCCACACTAAATCTCCGATCACTAACATTCCTGTCGAGAATGAACGTTTTTTTCACGTACATTTAGATTTAATTGGCCCCCTTCCGACTTCTCAAAATTATACTTATTGCCTCACAATAATAGATCGCTTTACTCGTTGGGTGGAAGCCGAGCCATTAAGAAACATCGAAGCTGCGACAGTTGCTCAAGCATTTTATAAAATCTGGGTTTCACGTTTTGGAACGCCGGGTGTTATCACAACCGATCAGGGTCGACAATTTGAATCTCGACTTTTTCGTTCCTTAGCTACGTTATTGGGTGCAAAACATATTCACACGTGTTCTTTCCACCCACAGGCTAATGGTCTAATAGAAAATTGGCACCTTACGTTAAAATCCATTTTAAAAGCATACTTGACGGAACGGTGGACTGAGGTACTTCCTACAATTTTGTTGGGATTGAGAGCCACTTTCCGCCAGGATCTTAAATGCACACCAAGTGACCTTGTGTATGGCAAGACGGTTCGTCTTCCGGGTGAATTTTTTGAGTCGGTGACGAGTGACATCAATACGCCAGATTTTGTCAAATCTTTATAAAATTATATGTAACAACTAAAGCCCACGCAGACTAGAGTACAACAGCGTAATCGAATTTTTGTTCCAATGGACTTAATGACATGCACGCATGTTTTTGTGCGTTATGATGCTGTACGCGCTTCATTACGACCACCTTATGATGGACCATTCTTGGTTATTGATAGAACTGACAAGTTTTTCAGGATACACCGGGAAGGAAAAATAAAAGTCTTATCTATTGATAGACTTAAACCTGCTTTTATACATTCAGATACTCTTGCAGTTCCAGCATCTGCGAACGACTCTTCGAAAGCCTTTCTTAAGGTTGAAAAACCTATCTCACAGGCCAAGACTTCCAGGTCTGGACGACAAATTCGTCGCCCCGTGCGATTCTCTTAGCACGTTGCTAGGAGGGGGGTACTGCAGCGTCTCATCTAACAGGATTCCTATCTCCCAGCGCTTGCTTTCCAGGAAGCCTCAACAGATGGCGGTACTGATGCCTTCCCCGTGGAGACATCTTCCCGGCCAGCCGTGCAGGAAGCCGCCGTTACTTGTCTCGAGTGACGTAGAACAATGACGCAAGATCTTGTATAGTTTTTCCTGGCGTTTATCGCCATTGGACGATACCCAGAACGAACTGGATATATAATGACTAGATATTGTGAAATATACACTGCTGATATGACCGGAGGCAGTGGATGCTGTATAAATATAATGTGTTGTCAATACAGAGTTAAACAACGAGTCTGTGTCTTTATTTAAGCTTAACGGAACGTGGTGAAGGTGAGGATTACGAAATCTAGTAATGATGTAGGAGTCGGACGATACCGAATTGAAGTTTAGTGTAACGCCTTAGTCCTCTCCTTCAGAAGAAAACAACGGATATCACAATACAGTAAGCGATAAAACATTGAATCTTCTTTTTTTGCAACAGTACAGGGCGTCTCAAAAATAAGCGCTATATTTGTGAAATCGAGTACATTTAAGAGACCTCAAGTTTACTAATTTCTATCTTGAAAAGTGGGCTGAAAGTGTACTAAAGGTTTTTTCATTATTTCGAGAAAACTTTTAGTTTCGAAACACTCTGTGTACATACAAAGATAACGTTTAGCACACTTTCAGCCCACATTCAACAAGAGAAATATTAGTAGTATATTAGATAAAGCTTTTAACAAAGTCGGTAGTTATTTCTGGAACACATAATAAAAATTTTCGACCCTCCCATGCATACAGAAACAAAATTTGGAACACTTTTCATGCCTTTTAAAAATAATGAACTTAAATAGATTTGATTTTCCTTAAAAAAATGTCGTAATTCACAAAAATATTGACTTAAGTTTGGGACACCTTGTATCAAATCTAAAGAATATGTCATTAATATTGTTGCAAAACGATTGAATTTTTATTATAAATTTTGTTCTTAAATAATTTCATTTTTTAAAAGAAAATACCAATGATGTTTTTAGACACACGCGAAATGTGCTGCGCTATTTTAATCTTGGAAACCATTGCGCCCCCTGCAAACGAAAAAAGTTTGAGACGTCACAGCACAGCGTGGGAGGTGTTAAATGACCTGCGCAGTTACATTTAGCATGTGATTGTGACATCGCACTAATTTACCCAAAAATTTGTGTTCTTTGCCAGCCAACCATGCAGCTGCTTCTCATTAGCAATAAATCTATTCATCACACATGGGGTGATACGAAAGGATGTGAGAAGAAATCTGTCTAGAATGTAATTACGGGACAGACAGATTAATATCAAGGGAGGGGTGAAAACCTTTTGGCTCTGTGGTACAGCATCCATACCAGTGCCTTTTTTGGATGAAACAGTTATGCAGGTATAGAATCTGCACCATCCGTAAGGAAAGGATCAGTATACAACTAAGGTTTGTAACCATAAAAAAATTAAAATATAAAGAGCTTTTTGTTTACATCACATGGTACCTACCTATGCAGTTCCTTGGACCAGCTGAAAATGGTATCCATGCATATGGATGACGAGTGGCAGAATTTTCAGGCAGAAATCGGTCTGGGTCGAATTTCTCCGGATTTGGGAACACCTTTTCGTCTCTGTGAAGAACATGAGGAAACACAGCACAAATTGTGCCTTTAGGTATCTGATAGCCACCTGAAAATACAGAGCACTAATTTTGAGCAACAAAAAATGCTTGTTACCTTCAAGATAAGATATACATTCATTTTTATTATCATTTATTATTTTCTTTGCTGTAGGAACACCGTTAAAAGAGAGAGAAAAGAATTACGCACATATTGTTGTATCCTCTTTGAGGTATCTTGTCAATAAGGGTACTGGTGGATAAACTCTGAATGTTTCCTGTTTAAGAAGCATTTGAAAATATCATAATCAAGGAAATTGCAGACAATATGTATATAATAAACACATAAAAGCTAAAAAAATTTTAAAAACCCTGAAAACTGATATGCAAACGGAGTTCTCAGAACTAAACTTCCCCAACATAGAGATGCAGGGTGTAGTATAGAACTGAATGGCACAAAATTTAGGCATTCGTTAATCCATATCATCCACTAGAGATATTTACAAAGTTTTTGTATCAAGAAATGTCAATATATCATTTATTGCGTCCTCCTACACATACAAACAGAAACGGTTCAAGAAAGAAAAAGCTGATCTGGAAGAGTGGAACAAAATATCACAATCTTGCATTAATATCCCGATGCCCTCGACACCTCTCAGTGTTCAACACTGCTACCCGTCAGGAGAAACCGAAACCCCCAGTATTTGTACAAATAAATACCGATAAATCCCCTATTTCCTCCTCCCTTCTCCCGGAAATGGTTCAAGATGGAAAGAGCTTTTCTGGGAGAGTGGAGCAGAATACCACAATCTTTCATTAATATCCTGATAGATTGCATGTCTCAGAGGTTCCCGTCAGGAGAAACAAATACAGTTCGTGTATTAAAAAATTGCCAGAAATTCGCCTGTCACCCCCAACACAAACTGTTCATGCTGGAAAGAGCTCTTCTGAGAGAGTGGAATAGCCTGTCACAGTCTTTCATTAATATCCTGTTAGACACCACGCCTCACAAATATCCAACATTGCTGTCCATCACGGAAATCAAACCCAGTTTTTGCACAAAAGAATGCTGACAGGTCGCCTGTCACTTCAATCCCAAACAGAATTTGTTCAAGCCGGAAAGAGAATTTTTGAAGGAGTGCAACAGCGTGCCACCATCTCTCATTAATATTCTGATAGACACCAGGCTACACAAGCATTCAGCATTGCTGTCCACCAGGAAAAGCAAACCCAATTTTTGCAGAAAAGAATGCTGACAGGTCGCCTGTCACCTCACGCCCCACGCACAATCGGTGCAAGCTGGAAAGAGCATTTTTGAAGAAGTGGAACAGCGTGACACAGTTATTCCTTAATATCGTGATTGAATCCATCCCGCACGGATGTTCAACTTTGTTGTTCATCATGTGAAACCCAACCCCCTTATAAAAGTGATTTCTTTCAAGAAATTACATATTTGCATCCGTTTTCCTGAAAATAATCTCCGAGGCATCAAAACTTTTTCCCATCCGCGACATCTATCAAAAATCTCATTAAACTTTAATTAATTTAAGCAGTGTGCTATAGAAATGTCACAAAGAGATTCCCTGAAATTCTCATTTGAATAAAATAAGTAACTTTTGAACAAAGGCTGTAAGCTCTAATCTAGAAATGACTGGTAATAAATCTTTAAATTAAGTAATTATATGTTAACTTTTAATTAATTATTTATTTCACCAACATAATTTGAACAGAACATTTCGTTTTCCTTCTTAACCTACTGATCTACAGATGTTGTACAGATATTGCCATTTCTTAAATGTACCATATGAACAGTTTGCGCTAATTCTTCTTGAAAACTCACTTTGACCGGTAGAAAGAATTATAATGAATAAAATAGATTATATGCTCATTTTACTTTTTAAAAAGTATAAAAAATACCTTAATGACACATTCTAGATATTTCATATTCTTTAGATCTTCCAAGGTAGCATGTCTTTCATGGTCCACACCAAATATCAAGTCCAATTCCTCATGGACCTTCGCACGTATACCTCCATGAAGTCCCAGCATGTATAAGATCCAACTAAGAGCAATCTTTGTTGTGTCTTGACCCTTTTTGTACATTGAAAAGAAAAATTATATTTATTTTTTACAGTCAATAGTGATTAAGAAATCTTTCAACAATTAAAAATAACTGTTTCTCAGAAATAATAATATAGACACGGACTTTTTTCCTCCATTAAAAAAACTACGAAACTTCAGTCTTCTGAGAAACTTCAAACTTCAGTTTCCTCTTTAAAATATAGGGAGGGGGGGTTACTTTGTGCGAGTATAAAATTTTTGTTTAAAAGTGAAACAGAGACCAACTGATTAGGGGTTCGGAATTGAGTATTTTTTTCTCTCGTTTGCTGGTAATACTGACTAGTGTATTTCATTCCTTTAAAGCCGCTTCCAGACTTGAACACTCATGCGATGAGACAAGGCGCACGCATATTTCTGCTCAAGTGTGGAAACATTTCTCGCAGTCGCTCTCGTAGTGCGAGAACCAACGAATACCGGGAACGCGATCCGAGGATTGTCGGTTTTTTGTCAAACATCAGACGAAATTCTCAGCGCATGCGTGCTCAAATGTGTACATCTGCCGTCCCATTGAGATCGTTCTTTGTGTTGCTTATGTTT
This sequence comes from Araneus ventricosus, assembly GCA_013235015.1. NCBI lineage: Eukaryota > Metazoa > Arthropoda > Arachnida > Araneae > Araneidae > Araneus > Araneus ventricosus. Next base: position 164,227 of record BGPR01002464.1, on the reverse strand, counting down.
TAATTTGTATCTTTTTGAAAATGCATTGGTCAAACGATGAATATTTACGATTGATTGACACATATGAATGAGCACGAAGTACTATGAAACCTTGTGCACCCATATTACTACGCCAAAAAAGAAGAAAATTAAAGAATGTGGGAAAATATCTCTTCGATTTCGGATCAAGAAGAAAAAGGAATGCGGTAAATAAAGACAAAAATTTTATGGATAATTTAGATAAAGGAAAGAAATCTATTGGAACAGGAAAAGGTATGTATTATTTATATGTTTCATTACAATTCAATAAACATTATAATATATTTAGAACAGTGCCCATAACATAATTTATAAACCTTTTTGTTTTCATAAATGGCTAGGATAATAAGAATTCAACTGCTCTTCTATACTGTAAATTGGCTTCTGTATATTTATACCTCAGTGAATAAAAGTGTTTGCATCTTAGATAGTATATGGCTTTATAATTTCCTACTTGTTTATGAGATACAAGATTTAAAATAATCACCAATAATTATTTAAAGAAATTCTACTCTAGGTCATGTTTCAAAATTTCAACTTCTTACATTTAATTTGTTTCATGCAATTAGTTTCTTACTATCTGGTTAAAGCATATTAATTAGATCTTTTTAAAATGAATCATTAATTGTATATAATCAGAGCTAGATAGAATAAAACATTGAATTTGTAAGTTCAAATAATATAATTTTATTTTTATGTGTTTGATTTTGTATGTAATTTTGGCCTTGGAAGTCATACTGTTCTAGGGGCTATTGAAGTTTATGTATTCAAATGGTTTGCATTCGAAAGAATGAGGTTCCTCCTTGATTAAGATGAGCCGAATAATACAATAGATTCACCGATCTATGTTAAAAATTCTGCACTATCAACTGAATCACTGTTCTACGTTAAACATTTTAAAGAGGTGGAAATGCTTTTGACCACTCGATCACATGATTTATGAGAGGAAGCTGCAGCTTCGAGTTGTAGCAACTTTAACAAGAACGATAGTGGCTACTTTATCTATTTTCCGTATCATAAATTATAATGTCCCATAGTAAACAGTAAAATTGCACATGCATTGAAAGAATTTTAAGGGTGATTTTCGTGTTGAGCAACTCAAAATTTGCAAATGGTAGCTATTTATATTTTTTAATAGAGCAAAAAGTAAAGAACATTGATGTATAATTTTCCTTAAGATATTAAAAACAATGGTAATATTAGTAATGTTTTCATGAACTTTTCAAATTTATTATTTTATTCACATGAATTCCATAAATAACCTAGAGTTCTCAAAAAATTATTTTTCATTCAGAAAGCCAGAAGAAAACTAAAATTGACTTTCAGTATTGCTATTACTATTCCTGATATTGAGTAAAATTCCACAATCAGTAATGAATAAGAATGGAAAACAATAATATTAAAACTACTTGTTATTGTGATCTAAATATAATTAATTTTCTGGAAATTTAATAAAATTCTTTTTAAGGCATTAAATTTATTTTATGTTTTGTAGGATATTGTGCAATTTGCCGTTACTGCAATTGGATGTAGTCCCAACAGAAGAAAAGTATCTAGAGGTGCTGCATATGGATACAACAACTCCAGAGCAATGTGTGTGTGCCTGCATCTACAGAAACTCCTGAAGTCCCCTCAGGACAAGCACAATTGGCCTTTGAACATGAAACAGAAAATATATTGTATCAAACAGACATGGGATTATATGATGGCCTGGTGGGAATTATGTTAAGGAATGAGTGAAACCTGTTTAATAAAACATTAATTTTCTTTGAATAAATTTATTCTCATCTCTCACTTCATCTGCGTACATTGGTTTTTAAGAAGAAATAAAACATATATATATATATATAAATTAAAAATTGACCTCATTGTTTTCTGTGTAATAATGATTTTAGATTATTACAGATATTCAAAGCAAACAAAGTTTGTTTACATCCATCAATTATTTCATGCTTATGCATGCCATGCATTACAATTAGCATTACATACTTTTTTTGATAGTGTCATTGAGGTCCTGAAATGTACCTATTTTTAATTTCATCTAAATCTTAAATTTTTGCTTTTCTAAACTTGAATGAACCGTTAAAAAATTTCTTATTGCATATTAATTTTTAAAAGACATCTTATGAATCTATATTTTACTTAGAAATGTGGAGTGGGAAAAATACCCAGTGCATAGGTGAATATGTTTTGGGTAAATCCCCCAAAACTGGATATTTTGCAAAGATAAGTATTTGTAAATGGGGATTCAAAATGAAATATGTAAAATTTATAAATACTTAAAAATTGGTGTTTTGTTATCATAAGTCTTTGTGAATGGAGATTCAAAAACAAATTTATAAATATCCTAAAACTGAATATTTTTCAAAAAAGTTAATGCTGATTCAAAATGAATCATATATAAATCTTTGTATATATTGTATTCAAATTAAATTTTTGACCATATTTTTATTAAATTATACAATTTCTATTAGGGCTGTGAATAAATTATCC
>BGPR01002464.1:140531-161478 GCA_013235015.1 Araneus ventricosus | reverse complement strand
AGAATTTAAAAAGTTATAAAGGGTTAAAATATTTCTAGTTTCACTTTTTTTACCTTACCTTTTGCCTAATTATATACTGTATATATATTTTATTATATAGCAATATATTTCACACCAGTGCATGTATTTTATATTAATAGAGTTTAATTGAAAAATAAATACCTACTTTGCATATTTAACCAGATAAATACACAGGGTATTTACTCTTAAAAATAAATAAATGTATATTTTAAAACACTAATTGTACTAAATAAAAGAAATAAAACAAATTGTATTCAATCAAATTCATAATATAATATTAGAGCTTTATATATATATATATTAAATTCTAAGTGGAAAAAGCTTTCAATTTCTGTGGTGAACATTTAAGGTAAAGTTTTTACAATAACACTATCATTGACAAAAAATATATTAGGGATTTTGTGGTTAAAATGGGTTTAACCACAAAAACCTACCACAAAACCTACTTTTAGATTTTTACTTAAATGGTTTTGTTAAAATGTTGTTAATTAACGTTTTGTTTGTTTTATCTAGACATTGCAGCTGTTGAGAAAAAAATGTTTCAAAAGTAATTTGATATATGTGTGTTTGCATGGAGATAGTTTTTAAATGTATGTTTTCTATACCCTTTTTATGCCACACAGATCAAAATGAGTATGCAAATCTAATTCAGTATCATATGATAAAAATAAATCATTTGTTGACATATAGTGATGTATAGTAATACCATTAAAGTTGATATTTTTAATGCTTAAAAGACTAAGATAAAGTCCATTTGACAAAAAATAATTTTCCCCCCAACGCATGATTATGTTTGCCAGTTTTTCTTAGATGATAATGGCATTTATTTTTAAATTGCGACTCATTCAAAATTACTCCATTATATTTAGTATAATTTTTTTCATCTACATTATTTTCATAATTGAGTGTTCTCATCATTGAGTTTCATAATTTGTATCAATTGAGGAATGAAAGTCAGAATAGCGTACTAGAATACCCAACTCAAAAAGCTGTATATATAAATATAGGACAAAATACTTAAATTGACTTCATGATTCTTGAAATCGTAGGTCATTTAAAAATGTTCTGACATTCCGTCTTTGTTGCAATATAGTAATCCACCAGTTTGTTTTCTTTTTCTTTAAAATCACACATACATGAGGTTTAATTTAATTTGAATTAAAAATTTATGGGATTTAAACCCAATACATGAGGTAATTGCAACGATTTTCATTTCATTTTGCTTGAAAGCCATGTTCATCGCATACACTGGGCGGCGGCGAACGATAAAAACTTAGACAAGCGTGCGATGCGAGATCCTAGGTGGCGCTGCTCATGCACGCATGCTACGAGAACGAATACATGTACGTTTGTTGCTTCTCGGGGCGTGTTTATTCAAGTCTGGAAGCGGCTTAACGTATATAACAATCATCAAGGAGGTTACAGAAGGAAGAAAAGAATGAGCCAGTTTTTCAGGGAAAATTTTAGTGATGAAAACTCTGTCTCTTGTGAAGAAAGTGTGATATTTCTGAAGGCAAGGGAATTTAAATGTGAAAGATAATAAACTTAGCCTTCATCTTGTTGCTAGGTTGTAATTAATTTTTTTCTTGCTTTAATGTGATTTTTCAAGTTTAATGTACTCTTAAAGAGGCTTTTTTTTCGTACCCCAAGCGAACAGTTTGTTACAGTTCACAGGCTTTGGTTTTCCTGTCAATAATGCAGACTATAAAATGATAATAAACATCTTGAAATCCCCTGTTTTTCTCCAATCAGAAGAAAAAGACTGTTGCAACTTGTATAGTTGAGTTCCGTGACTTCTGTTTTCCTGTCAAGAATGCAGGCAGTAAAATGTTAACAAACACCAAATCAGATTTCCCAAGTGTCATCTGGTCAGAAGAAAGAGTAAAATGTCATGTAAGAAATTTAAGCGACATAAAGGTGTTTTAATAGCTGAAGTTTTTTCTTAAAGATCTATTAATGTTTTTGTTATTTTCCACACTCATACCATTCGTTCTCAAATAACAAATAATATTGCAATTTTGTAGCTTAGTTTCACAAAGTGTTACAATAAATAAAAAAACTTAATGAAGTTTATATATATTTAGGCCTAAATAGCCTTTGGCTGTGAATGGACATTGAACTGTTGCAATTCATCGACAAGATGATATATGAAGATTATGTTAAGGATTAGGAATTAAAAATTACATTTAAAAGTATTTTCACCTATTTATGTTAATTTTGAAGAGAATGTACCGCCGGAAGTTATAGACCGATTTTGATAAAATAAATTTTATTACTCTTATGAATATGAATAGCTAACAGCAAATGTTATAATAAACAGATTAAGAGAAATTATAAAATTTTAAAAATTATTGAAAAACAGTCGATTTTCGTCGCTTTTTTACGATTTTTATAGCCCTTGCGGAAACGGAGGATATCAATCAATTTCCTAACTTTTTCCCTCACTTTATACTTCACCGAGTGGTACCTTTTTCGCGGTATAGCGAAATAAAAAATTATATTTTGGTCGCACCCTACTATACATAAATACGTTGAGATTTATATATACATGGGTATTCATCCTGTGTATTGCAACTTTTCCTTTTATGTAATCTGATAAATACATATTTAATAATTTCTGAAATTTCATACAAAAGAGCAGAGGATAGTCAAAATGGCGTCTATTTATTAATGAGTTAAAAAAAAAGAGCACATATGGTTAATACAGAGAACATACAGGGTGTACACAAATGAAGTGACACATTTCAAAAATTAATTTTAAAAAGTAAAATTGTTGGAACTACGGTTTTTTTAAAAATAAGAGCGCATCGCAAACAGTTTTTTTCAGATAGGTAACGCGACGTTGCTCCGTTCTAAATTTGTTACAGCGAGAAAATTTCGTACGCAATGGCTACCGATCAGCAGAAGCCGATGCGTGTTTTCTGGTTTCTTTTTTTAGTTTTTCTTGAATATCACGAATTCTCTGCAGTTTTCACACTATATGTGAATAAACAAATTAAAGAGCGTAAAATTCCCTACAAAAACATGCTTTTATGTTTCTTTCAGTTTTATTTTTTTCTCAGATAATGGCTCTGAACAAACTTTTGATTTCCAGTAATTTACGACCTTTTAGACCACAAAAATGGCATGCTACCTATCTGAAAAAAGACTTTTTGAGATGCGCTCTCATTTAAAAAAACATTCGTAGTTCCAACGTTTATAGTTTTTTAAATTAATTTTTTAAATGTGTCACTTCATTTGTTGTACACCCTGTATAATACGAGTATATTAAACCTTCCGTAAAATTTTGCCTTAGATCTATCACTAGCATTAGTTATTTGGGAACCAGAGTCGTTGTTTCGGTGTTTCGTTGATTCGATGAGAACCTTGCATCACCACATCAGAGTTACTGAATTTCAATATAGAATTTATGTTAACACAAGAAAGAGGTACAAAGAGAATTTTATATTTCCTACGAGGGACAGTCCCTCGTAAGGAGAGTTTGGCTCAAATGAAAAAATAAATTTTGCCCAAGAAATAGAAATGTAAAAGTTTTAAATTAGTAAAATAAAAGGATCCGCGCCACGATGCCCATAAAGAAAGCGTTCTTTAATTGAGGAAGAAGTATGCATACGGACAAATGGCGATAATTAAAGTTCACGTAAAAGATAGCGGCGCGCACCTAGTATTAGTTATGTGGGCAACGGAGTCAGTTTTGCTGCGTTCCGTTAATTCAATTCAATGAGAACCTCCAGCACATCAGAGTCACTGAATTTCAATATAGCATTTATGTTAACAGAAGAAAGAGAGACAAGGAGAATTTAATATTTGCTACGAGGGAAAGTCCCTCGTAAGGAGAGTTTTGGTCAAATGAAAAAATAAATTTTGTCCAACAAATAGAAAAGTAAAAGCTTTAAGTTAGTAAAAGAAAAAGATCCGCGCCACGATGCCATAAAGAAAGCGTTCTTTAATTGAGGAAGAAGTAAGTATACGGACAAATGGCAATAATAATTGCAGTTCACGTAAATGACAGCGACGCTCACGACGAAGCTCGTTTTAAGTATTTTAAGATATAATTTAGGCCACCCAGGCCTTGTAGATAATATTTTTGAAACTCGCGGCCCTACATGCATGACAGTATGTAACAAACAGTATTTTTAATAAAAATTTCCTACCTTAATTTCTTTAAATCCAAATTATGAATAACGAACCACACCAACCGCCTATGTCCGCTTACTATTCGTATCACGTATACTTAACCATTTCCCCAACCAATATCAGCGAATATTTTCGCAGCCCATAATAAAATAATACTCAAATACTCAAATGGAGATAAACGAGATCCAATGCTTTTAGATTTGAGGCATAAATTCAGTGAAGTTGGGACGCCTGTATTTTCGAAATATTTGCCTGCCTTGCTTGAAAACACTCTAAAATTATGAAATTAAATTTTTTCCATGTTCGGAAGTACTTATCGGTCCGAGAAATTACTTTCATATAGCAAAAGAAATAAGTCTCCTATCAGATCCAAAATTACTGGATTAGTATAGAAATTAATCTCTGCGGACAAGCTGTCCATCGAAATAGGAACGTTGATAGAAGAAAAGAGATAGTAGGAGTCAGGAAGAAAATATTAACTTTACAATGTCCTTGTTCTTTTTTTTATATTATGTTTTCGAAATAAATTTGCGATCTGTATAGAAATTGAAGTGTTTTTTTTTTCGCATATAAGTATAGACCAGGTTTATTTGGCCCGTGATAGCATTTGAGTTTGACACCCTTGGTGTTGTAATGTCGTGGCCCAGTGTTACTGGGGGTCTGATCAGAGATCAACGGACTTCAAGAAGTCACAAAATTTCAGCATATCAAATTCAATAAACTTCTTGAAGATATTGCTATTTTATAGGTCAATATATAGATGGTATATGCAATTCAAGAATCAAGATAAACAAGAACCGGATATAGATCGCGAGAGTCAATAATAATCGTAACTTGACTTCGTCGAAGTTACCAACGGTGAGTATACTCGGAGATGCAACTTTATCGTAAAGTTCAGGAACTATGAGAGTTCAGCAGTAAGTAGTAACTCAGGGCGAGTTATAGAAAACACAGAGGATCGGTATATGACAACGAGGTTGTACGAACGCTCGTTAGAATGCAGCAATCCACCACAGGAATGCTTATAGCCAGGCTTTGACTATTCTACTCAGAATGAGTAAGGAAGATACCGAGGGTCGGTATATGACAAAGAGGTTGTACGAACGCTCGTTAAGTTAACGCAACCCACCAAAGTGATGCTTTTATTAAATGCGACAGTTCACCATAGGAACTTCTCCAGCCAAAAATGTAGCTAAAATCACGGGGTCAAAAATACGCCCGTTTCATTTAAGTTTCAGCTCTCCGCGTGTTTTCATCTCAGATCTCTCTATCTGATCGTCTCTCGTCTTCTCTTTACCTCCCTTCTTGAACACTTTCCCTCAGAGGTCAGGGGAATGGCTTATGAATTATTTCTCGGTGATTCGTCCTCCAGCTGGACAAATCACCGAACCGCAGTCGTGTCCCTCCCTCCAGGGTGTTGATTGGAAGCGGTCTTCTTTTGACCGGCGCTTTTTGTCGGCTACACGCGTGCGGCCTACTCAGACGATACCGCACTCACTCCCTGGACCCCTCCCTAGGCTTGCGTAATGTCGGACTGTTTTTATTACTCTTACGTTTCCTTTTGCATCGCTCTGGGGACTTCCTTGTGTGGTCCTCACTGTCGTGGGAAGAGGTAGGGGAGACGTCACAGTGTAAACGGAGAAGCTTTTGAGAAATCAGATCTGAAATGTTATTTTCTGGCACTAAGCTCATATTTTATAATGGCAAAAAAGAAAAATTAATTTCTTACAGCAATCATAAACGTCATGAGTTGATCTCTGATATCTTCTTCGCTCATTTCTTTTGATAAATAATAATGTTTCAGCAAGAGCTTTACCAAAGATTTTCCGTCCTTTCCACTGGGTTGAGAATGTTCCAAAAAGTTTTGCTTTTCCTTCTCGATCAGCTAATTTTAAAAAAAAATGTATTTAAATGAGTATTATAAATAAGAAAGACTTGATATTTCGGCTTGCAAAACGTTTCTTGATATTTAAGCAAATTTCAAACTTTCTTCATATTCGTTTACTTCGAAGCGAGTTTCATATTAATGATAATAACTAATTTTTTCAGGTTTTGAACAATACCACTCTCTGCCTTCCAATTTAATTCATCTTTCATTTTCTGAAATAGCGCCATTGCCATAAAATAATGCCAATAAAACAACAGAAATTATCAAAAACAACAACATTTTCCTACCAATTTAAAATACTTATAAACAAGATACTAATTCATTCAGATTTTATGTAAAGCTGTTGAGGGAAGCGGAAAAAAGGGATTATGTACCCACGCAATTGAATTATAGTTTTCCTGTTGATAGGGCAAACAAATGCTCGCAACATATAGTTTTACAGCATGTCTTTTATTGCTGTAATTATATCCTTGATCTACAAAGGGAAGAAAACGAGTTAGAAATATTTATCACGAAAGAAATTTATTCTCATTCAGAGAGAGATTAAACAAATGAAAAATTTTGGAATTTTTTCCATTTTCAATATGAAAGATCAAATTATAAATCCTAGACAAACTGATTTTTTCCTTTAAAACCTAATATAAATTCATCTATTTTCTTTTCTTAGACACATTTCCCCCTAGAATATATTTCTCGTTACGAAAGTCGCGTATGCGAATAACTGTTAACAAGCCGAGTCAGATATGCGGAAATTCGGATATTTGGATATATCTCAGAGAATAATTTAAAAAAGACGTCATTAATAGAAAAACTTTTCATTAAATTATATTTGAAAAACATGAACTATGAAAAATTGCAAATTCTGTAATTGTAGATTAACATACTACAAATTAAATTATGTGTGAAGGTTCATTGCATGCTTGCATAGGCTGGACATTCGCGATCAGACAACTCCATGCAAATTCGCGTCGCTCCATAACCCGTCGTCTATGCGAAGATTCTCTGACTATTGGCCTGGTGCGGTCGAAAAGTTTGGAATTTTATCTTCGTTTGTTATCCATTTGGATTGTTGGGTCATAAAACATAAAATGCAACCATGATGTTGGGGAAACGAGGCACTCACAAAACCGACATACTCCCAAATGTAGACCCCTGGGAGAAGCGGGAGTGAGGCTTTCACAAAACCGAAATAAACCCCAAATGTAGACCCCTGGGGACAGCGGGAGTGAGGCTCTCACAAGACCGAGATATCCCCAAATGTAGACCCCTGGGGGCAGCGGGAGTGAGGCTCTCACAAGACCGAGATATCCCCAAATGTAGACACCTGGGGGCCGAAATAAACCCCAAATGTAGACCCCTGGTGGAAGCGGGAGTGAGGCTCTCACAAGACCAAGATACCCCAAAATGTAGACCCCTGGGGGCAGGGGGAATGACGCTGTCTCGGGAGAACGGTTCGTTAGTTCCGTTCTGAAAGTGAGAGGAGGAGTTGTCGCTGTAACCCTAAGGGATCGGAGTGACCGGTAGTGTGGTAAGCATCGAGCCTCCATGAATAACCCACCTAAATGGATGTGCTGAGAGTTGGAACGATGTGCAGTATCACCACGTCATTTGCGTGAAGCACTTTGACCGCTTAAGACCATCTTTAAATTTGCTTTTGAAATATACATTATGTATGTATCCTAGCTCAGTTGCTAAAACTAACATCCTTCGGTTTGGAAAGTACGCGTTAAAGTCACTAATGTTGACATTTTTTGATTTTTACTTTTTTCTCCCCAAAACGATTCGGATAATTGGAGTTTCACTGCATATTTAATAATTATTAGTAGTAATTTTAAATACATTTATTGCATATTTCGTTGCTTAACAAGCATCTCCACCTATCTCAATTTTTTGAAATTTCAAAGAGGAAGAAAATACTGAGATTTTTGAAAACAAAAACGAATATTTCTGCGTTTTTTTCCACATGTGGTAGGAACATACAGTCTTATGTTTATATCTGATGTTAAAAAAATCAGAAATATCCGTTATTGGTTGCGAAAAGTTGAGTATTTTCTTTCTCTTTGAAATTTCAAAAAATTGAGATAAGTAGAGTTGCTTGTTAAGCAGCGATTTGTTAAACACTAGAGCGTTGTATAAGTAAACTCATAAAAACGAACATAAAACATACAACATAACGTGCTGCAGTGCAGGTCAGTAATGGTCATTTAACGAAAGTTAGCTATTTAGAATATTAGCTTACTACTGAAATTTTGGAGAAACATGATTCATTTTTACACAGTGATTTCGTTTTCCGTAGTTTGATTATTATTACTATTGGAATACCAAATATTTATTTTAATCCTTTCAAGAATTATGTGAAATTAATATTTTTACCAGTACATGATATGCCAGTTTAAAAAATCAATCCTGAAAGAGTTTAAAATGAAAGGAAAAAGTATTTAACAAAACAATTGATTACTAACTACATTTTAAAACTTTTTTTATTCGTAAAGAATAGCTAACTTTCCTATTAATAATTTTTTATTTGGAGTTTTATTCAATAAAATATTTTTATCTTACCAAATGGAAAGTTAGAAAATCTAAAAGCAATGAAATTTGTACATAAAATGATTTTATCATACCAATGGAAAATTACAAAATCTAAAAGCAATGAAATTTGTACAGAAAATATTTTTATCTTGCCAATGGAAAATTACAAAATCTAAAAGCAATGAAATTTGTACAATGCTAAGTACGATTAGAGTCCTCATAAATTCAGATCACATGTAGTTAATTTGCATGTATTTGAAAATATATGAAGGAAAGAATTATTTTTAATGCTTTTTCCATTGCAAAACAAACAAACATAAGGAAATACTATTTCTTAGCCTCTTAAATAAAAAAAGCTAATATCTCTTAAGATAATTTTATCATGAAAGCAAATTTAATCATTAAACTGCAGTTGCAGTCAATTTTTTCTTAATTTCCTTAATTCAAAGTTCTTTTCTTCATTTGTCTTGTAGCCAAGACGTTTCTTTCGATATACACAAGAAATAAAAGAAGTGATAGATTGATTGTCCTTACGTCTCTCGTGAAATCTCTCGCAACCTGAGAATGTTTCCTGATTTCTCTTCCAATTTTAGAGAAATTGAAAATTAAATCTGGCCACAGAAATACATTCAGAGATCGTCTTGGGATAAGACTGAAACCTCTGTAAATCAAATTGGAAAATTGGTATCAACAAAAAAGAATACAAAAATCGAAAGATCTTTCAATTAATAAATAATAAATTTTACAAATTCAAAAGATGTTATATATATCGCAATAGACATATAATATTATAAAATATTTGCTTATTTTCGAAAATGTTTCTATGAAACTTTTGATACATTAGAATCATGTGAATAAAAAATGAATTCCATTTATATCGTACTTGAAAAATAATTTTAAATTGTTCAAATATCTTAATTGATCAAAAAAATGCCACAAACATACGAATAATAATGAAAAATTTATATACATTACTTTTGCCTATAGACATTATATAAAAACTAAATATTTAAATAAATCTTTAGCTAACACAGTAAAATCATACAAATGCCTTGGTATTTAAATTCATATACTTAATAATATACAGACGTACAGACTTATTTCACATACCTCTTTAAATTTATAAATAAAAATAAAAAACCAATAACTTTTAATATTTTATCAAGCACATCATGACAAAGTTAAAATTCATTGCATGAAATTAGGAGGTATGCTATTGCTTAAAAAAACGCTGATTCAAACATGGATTAAAATTATAACGTTATTAATTTGTCTCTGACATATAAAATTGCGCTATCTTATTATTTTAGTAAACATTATTGATGCATATAAAAAGGGTGAACATTACAAAACATTATTCTGAACATTACATTACTTTTAGTGTGTCGAAATGTTATAAATTCACCTTCCTAGCTTTTCAGAAAACAAAAGTTTTTATAAATTTATTAAAGTTATTTTATCTGTTTCTGATTTCTCTGTACTCAAAAGAGCTAAATCACAGAGCCTTTCTGACCCATTGATGTTCGGAGACATTTATTTATTTATTTGCCCACGCCGGCACATCTTTCCCAAAGGGTGTGAGGCACGGACCCGGACGGAAGGGAGTACAAAATAACAACAAAACATAAAGAAAAAACATTACATCAAATTACAAAACATCACAACAAAACTGAATTACACTGCATGCAGAAAAGAAACAACAAAAGCAAAAGCTCTGAACAACTAAACAGAAGACAAAAGAAGTGACAAAAAAGTTCATGAAACAGCAAACAAAAGACAATTAAGAATTTAAACAGAAACTTAGGATATCAAACACATTACAGTAAGTGCAACAATTCAATAAAAAAAAACATTAAAAATTTTATAATATAAGAAGAAACCAAATAACACACAAATGTTAAAGAAACAATGATATATATATTTTTAACAGCGTTTCATCAGTCAGAAAGCTCACTGTAAATACGGCTGGAAATCCAAAAAATATTTTTCAGTTTCACAAGTCCAAATTTATTATTAACTAAAATTTTAAACCTTGCGGTTTTCTTTGCGTTAATAGGTCTATTTAAATGATATTTAGTATAGCCTTTAATTTACTGAAAGATCTCTGGCAGGGTGCAATAGATCAGTGGTGTAATGTAGTCGGAACGCACCAGAACACCATTCCGCCACTGCTTTTTTGCTAGAAATTAATAATAAAAAATTTGAGAAAACGTCCTTAAACAGCGCGAGTTTTGTCATGCAGGTTAGAGCGTTTCGGCACTGCTTTTAGAGCGTGCTAGCTCTGCTTATTTTGCGACTACATCATTGCAGTAGATGTTAATATCGTCAAAAATATCTGCAGAGCTATTCAGAGATTCAGAAAGACACTTTAAATCTCCATTGTGACATGAATTGCAGAAGCCCTTCGGGTATTTTCATTTTTAAACGGACTACGGTGAGGACTATGGGAGGACTACGTTCCTCCCATTGGGGTCTCAGGAAGGAAATTGATTCACACGCCAAAACGCCACAAAACTTGGTATGGGAGATCCTCACACACCAGCAATGATTGCTTTTTACGGAGCGCACGAATTCAGTGGTTCACAATCTCCGGCACATAATTCTTGTCACCTGTACCCCTGGCTAAAAAGGATGAGTTTAACCTATTTGAGTAGGGAGATCCTCTATAAATCGGTAACTACATATGTTAAATACATAACTATTTCTTATTTTAGAGACAAAGGGTAACAACAGAAGTTACAAAAAAAAATTAAAATCGGAATTGTAGTTCAGCGACTACTGAGTCGCGAAGTTGGCAAAAATACGCATGAATTAGTGACACGATCCTCTATATCTCGGTAACTACAAGTGGTAAAAACATAACTAATGTCTTATTTTAGAGATAAAGGGAAGCAACATAAGTTACAAAAAAAACTTTCTTAAACTTAAGAACTTACAAGAAACTTCGAGGAAAAAAAGAGTCACGCGAGTAAAGTCTTCCTACGCCTTTAACATTAGCGGCTGTTTGAAAAGACAGACTATTGTCATTTTTTTCTGGCATTCACTTTTAATTAGAAGATTTAAAATTTTCATAGATGAATTGTAGATGCTCTGACGTATGAAAGAATTCCATCTTTATTTTGGACCATATTAATTTTTTTACCATAGAAACAAATTTTTGAGACTTATAGACAAAGACATCATTTCAGACAAAATCGAGTCGATATCTTGAACTCGACATTTTAATTAAAAACAAAACACTAAAGTTGAAGTAATTTATCTACTTGAAAAAATCCGGAAAGATTTTACAAAATATTCGTTTTACATTTTTATTATTGAAATAACGAAAATATATACGTTATTGACATCTTATCGAAAAAAACTACATGAATAGGCGTGATAACACTTCTTAGAATTAACTCATGATAAGGCTAATCTTTTCGCCTATTTTTTTAAGTGTTTAGCAAAACAATTGCTTTGAAAAGTAAAATTTAAAATAAACTATTATCGTATTTGCAGATTACAAGCTATGTAGATATTCAGTACTGAAAACAATGTAGCTAATGATAGCGAAATGATAGAGATAACTTACATCTTTCACAGCTGCTGGAGTGCTTTTACTCTACGCCGAAAAAAATCGAGATATTTTTTCCGTTCTTCACTCTCTGCTGATTGAAAATAGAAATAACACTTTTTTGCTAATTATTTGTCACAAACTTCCGAAGAAGACGACATCCAATCAGTATGAATTAGGTATACTGTGAGGAACACTGCGGATATAATAATTTCTAACTATCTTCCCTCATCTCTCACCCCACCGAGATACGAATTTTTGAAAATAAACTCTTTTTAATCGAGCTTTTCATTTCATAGTTGGGGATTTTGGTCACCAAATTTCCGAAGCATTATTTGCTATTTTGTTGCAGCGAGAATATTTCCGGTTGGCAATAAGACTGCGTCCTGCAGCCCATCCCATTACAAATTTTAAAAACCTTGAGAATAAGAGCTTTAAAAAAGCGTACATTTCTTTTAAATGCAACTAATTGACATCTTAAGTTTGAGCCCCCTGTTAACTGCGCCAAGAGCAAATGCCCTACCTGTCCCACACCAGTTACGCCACTGATCCTCCTGTATAACCACGGAAAACTTTTTGTGATAAATGTGAAGGTAAACGATATTTAGGTTTCAGAAAATTCAATAACGAAATTTAAATGCATTTTTATATTATATAAATCAGATTTTATTTATCGGATTCAAAAGAGAAGAATCACGGCGTTCAATATGAAACGATAACGAAGTAAATATAAATAATAATAAAATATAAATGAATGAATAAGGTGTCGATTCAGAGGGACCGGTGCTGGAGAACGGAAAATTAAGTGCTGGTACCCGAGAACTAACGTCGTTTCGAACGTGTTAAAATTCTTCCGGATTATTTTAAATAGTCATTTTAAAAAACGGATTGCCCGTCATTGAAAAAAGGAATTATTGACCTAAATCGGTACCTGGTCGAATTTCAAATTTAATCAATTTCAGGCAAGCTTTATTAAATTGTTTATAAAACAATAATAGAATTAAAAAGCCATTTCTAGAGTACAATCAATTTTCCTTCGCGAAAACAATGTTAATAAGTGCAAAGATTCATAAGCAAAGAAAGTTGGAATTGGCCATCCGTTGTCTTTATTCGATAACCAAAACGCTTTTTTCCAGTAAATTATCAAAAGATTACTTCCTGCAGAAGAAAAAACATTCTTCAAAAGTTGATTTCGATGAGAAGCCACCTTCCTTGAAAGGATTAAAACCAAAATTCGAAGAAAAAAAAGACTTATTCCGCATCTTGTCGTTCATTCTGTTTCGAAATATGTTCAATTCTTTAAACAAAGAACACAAAATACTGGTATGGCAAAATTAGTGCATTATTTTTGAGAAATTAGGTGATAACCCGGCGTTGGTTTATCCAAAATTGTCGATAAATTTTTTTCATACGCCTCCTTCCGTTTCTTTTTCTAAAAATATTGTCACTAATTTTCCCCAACAGACGTAAATCTCCTTGAATTCTTTCTTGTTAGAATAAAATTTTCAAATCTAACCTTATTTTGACCTTATAACAGTACAATTTGAAAGAAAATGCGAGAAGTATGGAAAAAAGAACGTTTATTTTAAACTTTTAAACAATATACCATACAATAACTAAAACAACTTTACAATATTCAATTATACTATACAGAATTTACCTGGCGCTGCTGATTAAAAATATAAACTTAAATATGTTTAGAACCAACAAAATGTTGCCTAAAAATATGTTGCCGAAATAAAACATTAAAAGGGAGAAAAAGAGAGGAAAAATACAGGAACGATTTTTTCCGATGTTTTTTTAAATAAATTAAAACACAGAAGTTCGCTCATAATTAGGAAAGTTACACAGAAGCTTCAAATTACTCTTGTTAGAAGGGACATATTCTGGACTTTACAATGATTTAAAAATTACGATTCTCCAATAAGAATATATGCTGAAAATTCGCGAAAACAGACAGAAAACGCCAGAATTTATGACTTAACTTTAAATAAATAAAAATCTACAATAATTCGAATTTTAAATTATTTTTACCACGTTAACTCGCTTGTGCTAATCCTTCACTGTGCTAAATTTGGTACCGGTAAGTCGAACGGTCTGGGCGTTCATTGAGAAACAGAAACGAACATACATGCACAGAAAATAAGCTCTTTTTTGCATATAGATTAAATTATTTCACTCAGGAGTTTAATGAATACATCAAACATACTTGTTAAGGGAGTAAACGAATGGCGCTCTTTCTTTATTAGATTGTTGAGTTCCTAGATCCAGTCCGTAGATGATCTCTGCAAAATTAATAACGTTTCATATTATGCCATAAAGATATTAGACTCATATTTTGTTAGATTGCATTAATATTTGATCGCATTTGATGAAATTATTTTCTATTACTAGTAAGATTTCAAATTTGATATTTCCGAAGCATCTTAAAAGTTTAAAAATCTAAAAATTCTTTACATACACTGAAAAAATTGATCAATTGCTACATTTATGCCAGAATCTACCACAGAGGGTCATCGATAATTTAATAGACTTCATGCCCCACCGTGTACAGATTTTATAGCTACCATGGATGGCTTTAGAACCCAATGAAATTAACTTTCTGTTTAGCTGCTACTGTTCAATAAAATGTTTTATTGTTCTGAATTTGTAATAATTTGTTCAAATACGGAAACACTTTAAACTCCATGCTCAATTTTTTCTGGATGCATATAATATTTTTTGCAACAGAGTGTATTTTCCTGAAATTTTAGAGGTTTGCACTATATATAATAAAAGAAACTGAATTTTACCAAGGCCCATTTGTATTGTTACAAAGCTATAAAGTCGTTTCCCTGAAATGCTAATCTAGGCGACAAACTTGTCGATAAATTTGGCGACCTTGTTGATACATTTGGCGACCATGTTGGCGACTTTGGCGACAAAAAGAATTTTCTAGAGGGACCTCGAACTTTCAACGTATTTCTAGCGGCTTCATGAACTTTCTGGAGATTAGGTCACTTCCTACGTAATGAAGTCACTTCCTGTTGAAAAAGTAAAAAAGCAAGCTCTGAAGCCAAGAAGACTCAGTTGGATTTTGATAAGCAAGCAAGCTGGTGAGCTAACAAGAAACATTTGAGCGCTGTGTTGAGATTCATTGGTAGTCTGTTGCGAATTTTTACTAGAGCTGTGATAATAGTTGTGCTACGTTTCTTTGCTTATAATATTTGTAAAATAAAGAGCTTTATTTTTTAATCCTGCTTATTTGACTGCGTTCACGTACACCCACAAGACGGTTTTGTAACAATATTCTTATTCGATCAAAACGTTAAAGTGGCAAATAAAAAATTAATTTAAAGCGCTCATATTTTATATGTTATTACTTTAATGAACATAATTGTGCAAATCATACAATTTCGACAATTTTCACCCACAATATACACTATATGATCAAAAGTATTTTGACATTCTCGGATTTACACATTTTTTCGAATTTCTCCAGAAAGGCTGGATGAACTGCTCTTGATCTTAGACCATATGATGAATAGGCTTGAACTCGCATTTCACACTGGAGATTTGATCACGAGGGCATTTAGGCTACCGGTCGGAAGCTGATGAAGGAGAAAATGATTTTGTTTCTGCCCGTCCCACAGAAAACTGTTATTGAGTTGCAACCACTAGTTCTGATTTCTAAGCACATTGCTTACATGCGTTTTCGTAAAAATAGCATGTATATTCGGGAAGATATAAAGGTTTTCTTTAAAATTTCCAAATTTTTTCGCATGTTTTTTTTATAGTAAGCAGAATTTTCAACCGAATAATAAGAAACTTACAGAATATGTGACAATACATTAGCAAAGAGTTGTATTAAAATTTGAAGAACGTACTCTGAATATTCGAGGAAATATAAGTGTTTGTAATAAATAATTTTTATCTGCGCATGTGCAAAACATAGCATAATTTCAAAGCCCAATATATTGGACAACTTATACATAATAATTCCAATTGAAAACCTTTAAGATTTAGAAAGATATTGTCATTGTAGCGAGCTGGACTTCTGTTCCTCTCTAAGAGAAGTTAAATGATATGGGGTTTTCAGAAATTGGTGTTTTTTAAACTTGAATCTTCGAATAGTTTTATTGAATTGCATAAATTTTGAATATGGTAAATACACTTTTAGACTTCTAAATTTAGAACATAATTTAAATTGCAGTTCGACGATTACTATTCGAAGATTCAAGTTTAAATAATTTGCAGTTTGTGCAAAAACCCTCGTCATTTATCTTCTCTTAGTGAAAAACAGAAATACAGCTTTCTGCAATGCCGATATCTTTCTGAATCTTAATGGCATTCACAGGAATTTTTATGTAAGTTGCCCTATAAATCGGGTTTTGAAATTATAGAAGAAAAATTATGCTGTTTCACACATGTGCATTTAAAAATTATTTACTACAAATACTCATATTTCCTTGAATATTCAAAGTATTTACTTCAAACTTTAATACAATGTTTTATTGAAATACTTTCACGTATTCTGTAAGCTTCATATAATTTGGTTGAAAACTCTGCATTTTATAAGCAAATAATATCCGGAAAAATTTGGGATTTTTTTAATAAAACTTTTATATCTTCCAGAATATACGTGCTATTTTTACGAAAATACGTGTAAGCAATGAGCATATTAAGAAAACCATTGATGAAATTTGCAAATCATCAACAGCTTTATGTAGAACAGGTTGAGCCGAAATCATTTTCTCCTCATCAATTTCTGGTCAGTCCCCTAAATATCCTCATGAAAAAATTTCATTGTAGAATGTAAGTTTCCACGATTGCTCGTCCCACGACTCTCCACAATTTATTGTGAACCTTTCTATCAAACCACTACCGAATCTTCACTGTAGAATGTAAGTTCCCACGATTCTCCACAATTTATTGTGAACCTTTCTATCAAACCACTACCGAATCTTCACTGTAGAATGTAAGTTCCCACGATTGTTCGTCCCACGATTCTCTACAATTTATTGTGAACCATTCTCTCAAACCACTACCGAATCTTCACGGTAAAAAGTGAGTTTAAGCCTATTTACAACATGATCGAAGTTTAAGTGGAGTTCCTCCAGCCTTCCTGTAAGAATTCGAAAAATGTGTAAATCCTAAAGTGCCCGTATGCTTTTGATCATCTAGTGTATGTATAAACTTACCACTTATTATTTCAAAAGAGCAATCCATTAAATAAGCCTTTAGCCGCCATTATCCGGCTAGCTCACAGGAACTGAAAATGACGATTAAAATAAAGTTGGTCCAAAGTGAAAATAAATTAAATTTATTGTTCACACATCTACCACATAGAATTATTTTAGATTAACTAGATTACATTATACAACTCGCTAAGCATGGCGAGATTTGTCCGTCCCCGTGAGAGGAAGAAGAAACGACCTTCTTGCTCGAACAGTCAAGTCACTCTGTCTCTATCTTGCTTCTGATTGCGAAAAGTCCTTGCAGCGCCATCCACCGGCAGGAGGGCGAGACAAAATGTGATTGTCACAAACCAAGAAAAGAATATTCTGAATATTTTTTTTTTCATATTCCTTGGGAATATCGTTATGAATTTTACTTTTTTTTATGCATCAATATTTTTTATGGAATCTATAAGCAAAATCCTCCAGTAAGACAATCCTACAGATGTATCCAATAAACTGGGAGATTATCATTGGAAATCTTTCATTCTTTTTATCGGGACGTTTTTGTCCAGGTAACATGCTACTGGACGTAAAATGCGCCTCGCCATATTAAAGTTGGAATCGAATGCATATTTTGTTTGGGGAATAAAAAGTTGTCCCAGGAAAGGATGTTAAATGACTCGTACAATTACCTGACTCCATTTGGGACGTTCATATATACCAGTGGTGGCGAACCTGTGACTCGAGGGTCAGACACTGACCCACGAAGGCCACCCTCTCACACCGATCGAGGCGGTGTAGGAATTTTTCCTTAACAATGATGAAGGCTTGTCTGAGGCGGTTGGTTTCTTTTGAGGGGAGGTGAGGTCCTGAGATCGATTAGAAGATAAGCGTGGTAAGGGGTCCAATTATCCTTTCCCGCCAAAGCCCATTTCCGTGTGTCTTAAGGGAAGGTTACAGCAGGGGTAGGGTTGTGGGTAAATGACCACATATTCTGGGAGAGTCCAACTCATGTCGTATCCTCCCAAAAAGACCCGGTTTTAAAGGGGCTGGAAGAAAAAAGTTGCCTCGGGATTAAAGAGTTAAATGACCCATGCGTTGATTTTTAATTACTTATTTTTTATATCATAAAAGAGAGAACAGAAAATCGAAAATATTGAAAGAAATCAAAGTGAAAATGTCTAATATTGAATTTATATAAAAAATATTTTTAAATGGATGTTGGATAATTGATTTTCTATCTCATCTCTGCACCTGCGTATGACAATTGACAGTCGATCATAAACTTATTTGTTGTATCACCTCGCAGTGTAGATCAAATTGGCAGCCTTGGGTACGCGTCTAGAAGTGTTTACTAATGTATTTTATATTATTAAAGGTGCGGTAATTCATGGTATCACTCCATTGATATCAAATTTTTGACGACAAACTTTTCTTTGCTCTTCCCTTGCTAAAATAAAAGTTGTAGAACAAATGAAACCTAATGTTTTTAGAGGATTTTAAAAAGGATCAACTATGAGGGGAAAAAGAGGATCAACTATCAAGTTTTTCTATTAACAAGTTTTTGCTGTATCCTAATTATTGGTAACTTTTTAACCACATCCTCTTCTCCCCGCCTTTCCAAGTGACGCCACTTTGTGAAAAAATTAAATGGTTAAAGAAGTGAGCAATATTTGGCCCACTTCTCGAAAAAGTTCGCCATCACTTATATAGACAATGAGCTGAACAGATGCAAGCCTACTTAAAAAACACAGTTTAAATATCTAGCATAATTTGAAATAAAAAATTTCGTCGTTAAAGTAACCAGGAATATCAAATTATGCGTAAGTGGTTCAATTGAAATTAAACACAATCTGTATTTCCGGAGAACAAGCTGGTCGCCGAAGGAGGCTAGTATATATGTAAACTTACCACATATTATGTCAAAAGTGCAATCCGATAAATACTTGGAGATCTTTGTAAATTCCTTCTCTGTTTCTCCCTTGAGGCGTTTCGCAAGAATCTGAGATTGTTCGTTTATGATTTGCAGATGATCTTTCAGAATGTCGGAGCGGAAACAGGGATTCAGCATCTTTCGTTGAGATTTCCACTTGTGACCACCGCTGCCAAAAATATAATTATCAGTGTAACTCTGCATGCAATTTGATTGGAAAATTCCTTTTAATTTACGAACCATTAAATCAAATTCTTTTAAGCTGCGAACCTGATACGTTTCCTGATGCGTCCATTAGACAGTAGGGTGGGCCGAAAAAGTTTTAAAAAAATTTCAAGTCGTAATACAGCGGAAAAGTTGAGAAATGGGGAGATTAAAAAGGGATAGAAAAAGAAATAAAATCATTTTATATCTTCCGGTGGCGCATGTGCTCTAAAGTTTGCCGAAATTTAGAAAAATTCACATTTTTACGATAATTTTTAACATTTTTAAATTGGCCTCTTCCCGAATGTAATAGCTGAAATTCTTATGTATTTGAACTACAGAAAAAAATGTTTAAATATTATTTAAATCCGTCAACATCTTCTGGTCGCGCACTGCCTTTAAATTTAATGAAATTTTGAAAAAAATGTACAAATAAAGGTACATCACAGTTCAAGGGAAAAAAATACTGCCAACTTACCTGGTGTTATTTTTTGTTTTCTTTATTGAATACAAATTTAAATGTTTAAAAACAAATTATTTTAGACCATTAGTAATATTCATAAACAGATTTTTTTTTATTGTTTTCGTGTGAAGAGTCGCAAATCCAAGAAAATGATGTTGAACAATTGAACATCTCCGTTTCCACTCATTCTTAGTTGAAGGTACTTTGAAATCTGATTTCCGGCATCTGTTTAAAAACCTAGACGATAAATCAACGGGTGCGAAATCTTGGAGAGGGTCAATCGGTGAAAGGCTAAGTGGCTACGGAAAATGTCCAGTGATTGGCTTCAAGAGTACTGACTGTCAGATCCCCACAATAGACAGAAGTATACAAAGTAAGCATCAGCAATACCTACTCGATATTTCCATGGCAATGAAGTCGAGAAACGATAAAGAGGATTTGGCTGTACAAGATCTTGGTCCCTTGTCACACTCGAGGTGGTTGACAACAGTAAATAGAACTCTCAGATTGTACTTAAGTGAAGAAAGCCTCACACCTGAACTTCAAAAAATAGTTGTATTTATTTTGAAGTCTTACATGCCAGTATGGTTTAGTATTAAAACGAGTAAATACTTTACAGAGGTACCAAAACTTGTGAACCAATCAATACAATCTTCAAGGTACCTGCCTGAAGATCTACGCAATCTTGTCGACCCTGTGGTCAAACGAAATGGCTTTTTCGCTCATCCAGAACATTTAATGTTAGCCATGATACGAGATAATACAAAATTCATAAGAGAACTCGGAGTTCGTAAAATTCTAAAGGCGAGACAGTTAGATCAAAAGAGAACAACTATCAGAACATTCATGCCGCCAAAACTCAATTTCAAGGCTCAAGACTGCTCGGAAATAATTAACTGGATGGACTGTGATTTATCTTCTCCCCCATTATTAAAAGATAGCAGTGACGATGAGATTAAATCACATATTCAAAGTGACTCAGAACCGAGTTAGTAGAAATTGACCTTCTACATGCATGCGTCGAACACCAAGTAATGTAATTTACCAAAAGTGCAACCCT
>BGPR01002464.1:125486-140521 GCA_013235015.1 Araneus ventricosus | reverse complement strand
ACACCAAGTAATGTAATTTACCAAAAGTGCAACCCTTTCGGGACGACCCGCCTTCGTCAAAGACCTTCCTGCAGGACGAGCGGAGGACAAAGGAATTGTCCCACAGGAAAGGGGTTTTGCGTCGCTAAGCCTAACTTCAGAAAAAACGACAAAAAAGTTTAAGTCCTAACGTCGTAACTTCTGGTATCATTTTAGATTATTACTAAAGCTGTGATATACGTTAAAATTAGCATCAAATACTCATTTTCCTTTAATTCATATGAAAATATATATAAAAAATTTGCTTACCTTGAGGAATAATTTTCGAAAGCACTATTATAATTGTTCTGAAATTTTAATAGCCAAAATACATAAATAAACTTTAAGATTAATAAAAAAATACCTCAAAGACTATTTAGAAGAAGAAAGTAGCAGAATTTTAAAATGAAAACTGAGTGTGAGAAACCTCGAACACAAAGAAATCGATAGAAATATCACTTTCTAACTCTTTAGAAAAGGGATCATCATTCTCGTCTATGTCACTAATTGGTGCATTTATATTCTTCCTCTCATAAGTAACGGTTTCTAGCCATAATAAACTGGAGTCGAGGCTTTCCGAAATAAAAAGAAAAGTACGCGATATATATATATATATATACGAAAGCATCGCAATATGTAACTGGGCTGACGGTAAAACACGAAAGGAAACCCACACAGTAGCGAAAAGAAATAAATAAAAGTATTCGGAGAAATAAAGAAACGCGAACCACGTGGAGAGTGAAACATCCCAGCTCTGTTTGTTTATATTACGTTTTAGCTCCTCCCCTGCAACAGCTGATGAGAAAATACCAATTTCCGGCAAAGTGTGAATGAACTGAAGGTCATGCTCTGATAATTATGTTCAGTTCAAAATAAATGGACACAGGGTGCCATCTAGGGGTCTTTAAAAATTGTTTCAGCTCAAAAATGCATATATGCATCGCCCTGCCACAGGGAGAGTTAGCTAGCGTTGCATACATGCATCACCCGGCCGTGAGCGACGATCCTAAGTGATGCATATATGCATCGCCAGTCCCGAAAGGGTTAAATTGAGAGATGTATTTATTATGAAACTTTTAGCAACTGATTCGAAAGATCTACTATTCTAGCTGTCTATGTCCTAAGGCAGCATTCACTCCGTAATAAAAATTAAATAATTTTTATGAGAAAGTACCCTATTGATTGATGTATTATTGTAATGTTGTTTTGGAAATGATGAGTGAGGAAATTATTTAAATTTTATATTGAAAATGTCATAGTAAATGTTAATGGTAATTGATAATTGGAAAATTGAAGAGTAAACTGAATTCTATTTTTTTAAAGTTATTTTTCTTGTTCAATTATAATTGTGATGTGATGAATTTTTTTAATGTGTGTTCTATGTTGTATGCTGTGAATTATTTTGATAACTTTTGGAATTTAAAAAATTATGAATGTAATGTAACACACAAAGTTTTTGAAATGGAAAAACGTGATCGTGGTAACTGTCATCAACTTTCAACCGTATGCTTTTTTGCTGGACGGTGAAATCTTCGTCGGAAAAAGAAAAGAACGCAGAAATGTCACGATATTTGCGTTACTTTGTTTAGGCCTAATTAAATGGAACGTGACTGTATATAAAACACTGATTGTCTCTTAATAAATTTAGGTTAGTGTTCAGCAGAATAGTTTGATTATTGCAATAGAATTTAGAAAATACGAGATAATTTTACTAAAACTTTAATTATGTATTAAAAGTTTTTAGGGGGGAAACATCCTGTGATAAAACATCTATAACAATGGAGAAAAATTTCTGTGAGGAAAATAATTTTATTATTAGAATGCATTCACACTAAAATAGACGTGAAAACGATTTGTTCCATTAAATATGAACGTCTATTGTGTATTCATACCTAGTCAAGACGCCGTTTCCAAAAAAGAGATTCATCCATCGGTAAAAGAAAGGTTTTTCAATTGCTTTCGTTCCACTGAAAATTGTCTAAAATAAAAAAAATCGAAGCATATCAGTGTAAATTTATTTCATCAGAATGTAAATAAAGAAATACAAGTCAGATTTTGAATCGCTTTGCCTCATTCTTACAGCTACATGTGCTTTGAATGATTTTGACTTCATATAAATAAGGATTTCATATTTTTATATATTCTTGCGTTTTAAATGTTCTATCTTATTATTATTTTCTTAACTATCATTCTACATCTTAATATCCATGATGAGTAGTTGTGTGAGTTCTCTTTTACAACTTTCCTTAGTCCATTATTAGTTTTAGGTCTATTGTTATCCATTACTCTTTCCAATGGTCCCCACGAGCCAATGAGTTAGCAGAATTGTAAATTAAATATATTGCATTGACACCAGTTTTTTGCTTCATTTTTTTCAAGAATTTAGCTCTAAATCTTTATTTCCCTAATCGGCAGTTTTTGTCACTCTCCTTTCACAGTTTTCCATAGTTCATTATTAGTTTCAGATCTACTGTTGTCCATCACTCTTTCCGTCAGTCCCAGCTAGCAGAAATCCATGGATGATACATTTTGTGAGTTAGCATGATTATTAATTAAAGGAAATGGATTGATACTAGACTTTTGCTTCATTTTTTGCCAATAATTTAACTCTACATCTAGTAGTTTTTGGCACTCCGTTTCCACAGCTTTCCATAGTGGATTATTAGTTTTAGGTTAAATCTACTTTTGTTCATTACTCTTTGCAATAGTTCCAATAAGCAAAAGTTCATGGATAATACGAGGGACGTTCCGAAATTAAGTTTCGTCATGCTTTTTCAAAAGAAAGCTTCATTACAAACAAAAATATACAATGACATAACAAAGTACAAACTTTTGGCTATTTCTCCACATATTCTCCACCGACATTGATACATTTGTTGGGCCGTGAAACCAATTAAAAAAATCATTCTGGTAGAAATCGGTGCCCAGCGATTGCATTACTGACTAAGAACAAAACCCCTCGACTCAAGATCCCTGGTCTCTTGCATCGAATGGCGGACTTCAGTTTGGTGAGGGTGTCTCAATAATTGAGGTTCGGTTTGGTGAGGATGTCGCAATAAGTGAGGTTCATTTTGGTGAGGATGTCGCAATAAGTGAGGTTCATTTTTGTGAGGATGTCGCAATAAGTGAGGTTCAGTTTGATGAGGGTGTCGCAATAAGTGAGGTTTAGTTTGGTGAGAATGTCGCAATAAGTGAGGTTCAGTTTGGTGAGGATGTCACAATAAGTGACGTTCATTTTGGTGAGGGTGCCGCATTGATGGTTCCTGAAGTGAAGAAATCAATCAAAATAACACCCTTTGCGTCCCAGAACAATGTCAGAATAACCTTCCCTTTCGGAGTGCGACACTTTGAATTTTTTTGTTACGGGTGAGCTGAGATGCTTCCACGTCATTGAAGTGGACTTGGTATCTGGTTTAAAGTTATCGCATCGCTTGTAATGATCTTGGAAAGAAAGTGAGAGATGAAGAGGTGCGGCTGGCTGTGAAAAAATTCCTTCGCTCTCTGGGCATAGATTTTTACTTGGATGGTTTCTTGAAATTGATTTCACGGTACAACAAATGCATCAATGTCGTTGGCGAATATGTGGAGAAATAGCCAAAAGTTTGTACTTTTTTATGTCATTGTGTGTTTTTGTTTGCAATGAAACTTCCTTGTGAAAAAAATGACAAGACTTACTTTCGGAATGTCCCTCGTACATTCAGAGATTTAGCAGAATTTCAAATTAAAGGCAGGACCGTATTAAGCCCTCTAGGGGTCTACAGGAAATGCAAGCTTCTAGAACGCCCTTTCCCTTCTCCAAGTTACAAAACAAATATTTTTTATTGATTTTCATTTAATCTCTATGCGAGCAGATTTGAAGTGGCAAATATAATGACAAACTGAAATAACAAAATATTCAAACTGCGGTTTCCCTTTCAGGAGAGTTTGTTTCAGTATCTCCAACTTAAAAAATCAAAAATTTAAATTCAAATGGTAAAAAAATTACAAAACTTGTTTACACAGTCTAAATATTCTAATTCCAAATTTGTCAGATCTTTTGAGTCTGCAGACTATTGCAAAACAACTGGGCCACAGCGATCAGCAAGAACATTTGAAAACACGAAAAAATTCTGTAATAATGTTCTAATAATAATGAAATTCAAGCTATACTTGATTGTAATTTAAATACGAGGATGGAGCCAAAAGAAAAGGACCACAGCGATCGGTAAGAACGTTTGAAAACATGAAAAATCCTAAGAATAATGTTCTGAAATTCAAGCGATACTTGATTGTAATTTAAATTCGAGGATGGAGCCAAAATAAAAGGTTACAAGGATAATAAAAAATTATTTATTAACAATAGACAGAGAATACAAAAGGGAATTAAGAGGCGTACTTACCGATCACTTTTTCACATAATCGCCAAATCTATTTAGGAATTTATCTGTAAGCAGGACCAACTTGTTTAACCCGGCTTCACAGAAATCACATCTGCCGTTCTCGGCACCTGTTTTCACATCACTGTTTGAAGAGAACCTTGTTCCAGATAAGTGTTTGGAACCCATATTGTGTGCCAAATCTTGGCTGTATGGGAGGTGATTCCAGACTTCTCACTTGAACTTATTTTTGAGATTTGCAAGCAGAGTGGGGTGGAGTCATGAAAGAAAATGAGACCATCATTCAACATGCCAGGGCTTTTGCATCGGCTGACTTCACGATGGCCGGTGACGATTTCCTTTTTCCGAAAATAAAGGAACATTTATCTGGAAGAAGATTCTCTTCAGAGAGTGATGTGAAAACAATTGCCGAGAACTGACTCATTGGAGAGGACGTGATTTCTGCCAAGCCGGGTTAAACAAGTTGGTACTGCGTTCATAAAAAGGCCTAAATAGATTTGGTGATTATGTGGAAAAGTGATCGGTAAGTATGCCTCTTAATTCCCTTTTGTATTTTCTGTCTATTTTTAATAAATAATTTTTTATTACACTTTTAAACTTTTCCTGGATCTATCCTCGTATTTGCTTTGTTTTAATGGAGCTGAAGTTAAAGTTGATATTGTAATAAATAAGAGTCTTGAGTGCATCAGAATAACATTCACAAAGATGAAAATTTCAAAAGTGTGTCAAAATATCTTTGTATCGCTAATTTTGCCCCTGAGTGTTAACCTGTTCACCGCAGCTTTAGCATGCGAAATCTCAAGTGTTTTATCACTTCTATTGCATTCCTGATTTTTTTTAAAAAAATCAGCAAATGAGTGTATGATCCACTAGGAAAAGGTAGCAGTCATTCCCATCCCAGTCACGATATTCAGATGTTATATTTACATAATATTGTTCAAATTTCAGGTCAGAACCATGTGAAGTTCCGTTATTATTCGAAACTGAAAATTATAGTAGCGAAATAACCTACTTCGACAGCTTCGGCGTTTGGTAGGACTATCAGAGGAAGGGTAAACAACCACAGGCAATACAGTTTTTCTTGCTCCAACAGTTTTCCGTAGGCAAGGAGTAACTGCTGCGCATCTACAGAAAAACGAAATATATTAGATTCATATTGCTTCTATGTATTTTATATACACATATGTTCAAAATTAGGGTTCTATTACTGTTTTGAAACCAACGAGATATATTAATTTCATTAACTCTATTAGCTGCCTTCGGCGACCAGATAGTTCGGCGGGAATATAGTTTCTATTGAATGCATGAGTTCTTTAACAAAGAAATTTTTTATTTGTGATAGATATTTAATCCATGATCTTTTAGTAGCCTTGCACCTGTTCTGTCTATAGTCTACATGAACGTTTCTAGTGACGTCAAGTAATGTCCGTGTCAAATAATATCTAATTGCACATTATATTCACCATCTTCACGATCTCATCCCTCAAGCAAAATACGCATTTCATTTTAAAATTAAAATGACGCAGTACATTTTATGTCCAGAAGCATGTTATCTGGTCTAAAACATACAGATAAAAAGAACGCTACTTAAAACATAGCAACCATAATCATACAGCTTACTGAATATAATTCCTAATAAACTTTGTATCTTAGGTGGTGGTTTTGTGAGGTGTATCGGCGCAAGAGCCATTCCTTGCCAAACTGTGCCCACTCGTTATCTTAGAGGAACGACTACAGATTTCACAGAAAAATTGTGAAATAAGAAACAAAGTAGAGTTCATTAGGATATTTTCTTAGCTTTTAAAAATGGCGAAGAAGCACGCAATTAAATATTTTTTCTAAAAAAATGAAAGCAGTTTGAATTTCATTGCAACAATGAAAATTTTTGTTGTAAATTATGCCAAAAAGTATCTTGAAAAATTTATTAAAATAGAGAAAAATTCGATTCGCAATTTAATTGAGCTCTAAAATCTCTCTCAATCATTGAAACGATAATTTTCCTGAATTTTCAGTGTAAACATCATTATTGTGCTATAATATTTTAGTAAAAAGGAAGTTATTAAGGAAAAACACCAAAACTTCGATTAATTAAAATTTCAAAACATCGGCTACGAGGTGCACATTACCTCCCTCCAAAGTATGTTTATGCCAAATTTAGTAGCTCTAGATGCAGCTGTGTGCCCTATAGAGAGCCTATACACAGACATTATCCTTTATTAATAGTAGAGATAATGGCCGTTTCAAGCGATTAGATGCTTATCATTTAATTCTTTAAAAAACGTCCTTTTATCATGTTAACAACCAAAATGTTCGAGAAATATAAGAAAAATTAAAACTAGGGTAAAATATCTCTACTTCAGCCTGCTACATTGTTGTCGTAAGTTCAAGACTCATTGCAAAATAAATGAATGTTTTTGAAAAATCGGTGTACACTTCCTCCGCCTTAATGTTGGGAAATACATATTTAAAAATAAAGTAGATGCTTAATACTATATTGATATCGTAATGCTTATTACTCATAGCAATTTAATCCGATAAAAGTATTGATTGAATTCAGAATAATATTTTTGTGCAGAGAATTTTTTTCCTTGATTATTAGTATCAGTTTCTAACTTCAAACTTACAATAAAGGAAATGAAAAAAGCTTACAAACAAGGACAGATTGACCATTTCTTGCTTTTTTTGTTAAAGGTAGATCACTCACATTCCCCAAAAGATTGAAGAATCTCATTTTGGTTGTCGGTATGGCTTTGGAAATTTTCCTTATCCATATTGCGTAATTTAATACAAAAATGAAAATGTGTACGGTCACAGAAATTAGAAAGAGAACAAAAACATTCCAGATAATTTGCCCACTTGAAAGATGAAGCAGATTCTCGAAAATCAAAGAAAAATACATCATTAATAGTTATTTCCAATGCAGTCCAAAAACACACACATATACGTGCAGGTGAAAATGAGCCGAAACAAACTGATACATTAGCTGATACGGGTTTATCATAATCTTTGCGCGATTTTAAATTCAGCCGCTGAGTTTATCATTGAGTTATCTCTGAGCACAAAGTTTAAGTATTTGATAAATATCTTTTTTTAAATTTAATCTTCGAATAGTTTCATTCAATTGAATAAATGCTGAATACATAAACAGACTTCTGAATTAACCCCTTGCCCGACGATTTCATTTAACTTCCTAATTAGAAGCCACCACCCATTTGATATTTTTTAATATTTCAGTCTATTTAAGATGGATATTTGAGACATTTAAGCGTAAGCGTTAAGCGACATTTAAGTAGTTTTTGCATTCAATATTAATTTTTACGTTGACTTAAATATGGATTTGAATAGCAAAATTTCGATGCACGTGTCAGAGACGACATTCTATGTTGAGGGGTTCAGGACAGAATTTAAATTGCAATTCGAAGATCTTGCAACTCAAGGATTCAAGTTTTTAAAAAAACATAAGAAAGTCGTAGTTCGGGTTCGCGCAGTAGATTTTTCATGAAAAAGTCGGGATAAAATCATGAAACAAGTATTTCGTATTAATATGTAATTTAATTATCAATTTCTTTAATACAATATTTACACAGAGTAGTGTAATGGTTACAGGACAGATAAATCCCAAGCTACCACAGACCCTTGCTACATGCAATAAACCTGTGATATATCTATTCTGAAACCATTATACTACTCTGTGTAAATATTGTATTAAAGAGATTGACAATTAAAATACATATTAATACGAAATAACTTGTTTTATGATTTTATCCTGACGTTCTCACGAAAACTCTACGGCGGCTGTGCCTTTCTTATGTTTTATTTAGAGTAGCTTTTGATGGCGCCAGTATACAGAACTACATTTCGCTTATGCTTATGCGCAGTAAAACATTATTTACTACAAATGCTAATATTTCCCGTAATATTCAAATTTTTGAATTCAAATTTTAATACAATGTTTCGTACAATTCGAAAGGAAACTCTGCATGTTATAATCAAAAAACATGCGGAGTTAGAAATTTTCAATTTAATACCGATTTTTACTCATATTCTGATAAATATTTTTATTGTCTCACTTTGGGTCTTAGTAATACTCCTCAAGCTCTTTAAAATGACACGAGAATCAACATCCTAGCTAAACGCGATTCCACGCTATACTTATTTATAACCTTAAATAATGTTAATTCTTAAAAATCACGCGCATGCGCCTGCACTGGTACGATGACGTCAGAGGCAAGACAAATATTATGCGACAAACTCTTACAGATATGTTCCCTCCGAAACATTCTTTTCGCATTATTAGTCTCGTAGTTATTAGCGATTCAAATCTGACGGTATTTTGTGACACAAGAAAGTTCGACCGACTATCACTGTAACGAGCAGAAAGTCGTTTCCACGTCAGTATTATATTTGTAGAAAACTCCTCATGATTTTGTTTCTCTTAGAGAACAGCAGAAATTCTGAAAGCTGCAATGCCTACCTCTTTCTAAATCTTAATGGTATTCAACTGGAATTTTTATATAAGCTGCCTTAGATATCTGATTTTGACGTTATGAAAGAGATATTACGCTTTGCTTCGCGCATGCGCAATTAAAAATAATTACTACAAACACTCATATTTCCTCAAATATACAAGGTATTTACTTTAAATTTTATTATAATGCTTTTCTATTAGATGTTCATGTATTCTATAAGTTTCGAATGGTTTGGTTGATAACTGTGCGTGTTATAAGCAAATAACATGTGGAAAAATTAGGGTGGAAAATAACATGTGGAAAATTATTTATTTTTTAAAGAAACCTTTATATCCTTCCGTATATATTTGTCATTTTTAAGAAAATGCATTTAAGCAGTATGCATAGGAAACAAAACCATTGATGAGAGTTTCAAATCATTATCAGCTTCCCTTGAAGAGGGGTAAGAGAAAATTCCTTTCGTGTTCATCAATTTCCGGACGGTCCCCTAAATGCCCCCGTGACAAAATCTTCACTGTAAAATGTGAGTGCCCACGATTGTACATCCTACCATTCTCCACAATTGATTATCAAGAAGTATCAGGGAGAAATAAATAGGCTTAACCCTCAGACTGCATAATTTTTTTGAATTACTATTTAGATGCAGCGTTTTAAAACATGTTGAAACACCATTAAACCAACCTAATTGTTATTTACATGCAGGACTTTGTTAGCATAATATGAGTCAACGTTTTCAAAGTACAAAGTAAACCCATTAACTTGCGAAAATAGCAGGATGCAGTAAAAAACAGAAGAACTTCCAACCCGTGGAAATCGCGGGATCTGCACTCAGAGGGTTAATACTCCACAGCCTCTCTTTATATTGTCAGGGCCGGCCGGAGGGCGGTGCGAACGGTGCGACCGCACTAGGCCCCGCGTTTTCTTAAGGCCCCGAGCAGCTGACTGATTTTGAAAATTAAAAATGCCTTCTAATCTTCATTTACTCCGAATATAAATACATTTGAATATAATCACGCGAAATGTGCACATTCCATGCCGACCAATCAAAGGCAAGGTTGAGGGCTTTGAATCTGACTTCATAGCCAAAACAGAGTAAGAAAAGTAAAAACAATATGTGTCATTATTCTTGCGCCTGATAGTACAGCGTACGTTTGGTGGGGAAATAAATAAAATATTCGTATTCAAAGGGAAGATAAATAATTATCATAGTATGTTACTGAAAATTAGTAAATATATTCCATTGTTGTTTGTTGTAATCACACTACTCAAAAATAGATCTTAATTTTTAAAATTATTTTTGGACAATTTCGAAGCATGGCTAGTAGAGGCAGAGATGCCGGAAGAAAATATATGTATGGATCTGATAAATTTTAAAAAAAAGTAAGATAATTGTTGAAAACATGAGGAACCCCCTTTCAAAATTTTTAAAAAACGAAAATGTGCAACAAACTGAAGAAACATAAAATTAGCAGAAATTGAAAAATCAAAATCGCGAAAATCAAATTACGCCGTATGACATCCTCGGAAACAACCCTAATCAACATAAAAAGACAGCTTCCGTTTCAATGAGGAGGAAAGCCATTATAAGAAAATTGAAAAAAGGAAACATAATTATGAAGCAAAGGGGATGGTTACTCTATTGTGCCATTCTCAATCTTTCCACACTTCTTTGCGTTTAACTGGACTTGAGTTTCTGGAACTTGATGATTGAGTTTCATTCAAGTGCGCGATTACAGAGATGTTCCGATTGATGAAAATAGTAGAAGTTATTAAATAGATGATAATAGAAAAAAATAACTGAAATTATATAAGAAAATTAAAGAACGAGGAACATCAAGAACTAAGATGGTATGGTTACTCTCCTGTGCCACTCTCAAATATCACTTCTTTGTGTTTAACTGGATTTGAGTTTCTAGAACTGGATGATTGAGTTTCATTCAAGTTCGAGATTAAAATGTCATGAAAGGTAATTTACAAGCTATTTATAAATTGTTACAATTTAAGAAGAATTTCAAACTATGACAGAGAACATGAAAATATCTAAAACCGAAACACATTGTGTAAAGTTTGTTTATGAACGAATACTGGTTTCAATTTTTTATTTATCAGAGCATAATTTGGTATTCAAGGAAAGTAGCGATACTTTATGCAAATCATACAAAGGTAATTTCTTAGATCTCATAGAATTAAGTACTTGCAAGATTTCACCCAATCATAAAACAACATTTGGATCGTTATGTGAAATCAGCATCGCGTTCCTGTTTGTGTCATAAAATACAAGAAAGAACTGATTTCTGCTTTGGCTAAAAAAGCTAGAAAGTAAATAATATATTCAAATAAAAAATCTAAGTATTTCACAGTTTTATTGAATTGCATTCCAGAGCCATCAAGAACAATTATCGAGTTTACAAGAACGATTTATTTGTTTTTAAACGGAAAAAGACTCGACAGGAAAATGGTTATCAGTCAAAGTTAAAAGCCTATTAGAAAAGAGGAATTATATTTGGAGAACTGCATGGAAATTGGCACTATAACTAGGGTTACCGTAGTCCGGATTTCGTACGGACAGTCCGGATCTTCAAAATGTCCTGATTTATGTTAGTGAATGCGGCGAGAGAAAATTGGTTGTAATAGAGAGCGTTTTCACAAAAGCCAACGTAATTCCGCCAATAAAAGAAAATTCATTTTTTACATCCATTGTTGATGAAAAAGTGGACCATGAACCAGTTCAAAATGAAAATTAAAAGTTTTGGCAGTTTTGTTTTCTGTTTCATTACTAAAATTTTAAAACCAAATCCATACATTAATAAAATTTGTATATTCTTTGCATTCTGACATCTTAAATTTTTTCTTTCACTTTCACAAACTGTGCTAGTGTTATGAAAGAAGGTCGTTGGCAGGCAGATTTTAGAATTTTGTACTATACTTTGACCCACCCACCCCGATGTGTCTGGATTTCAACCAAAAATATTATGGTATTTCTAATTATAACGGATCTGCTATGAGAGGTGTTATATAAAGGTTTGCAAAGCTCATATCTTGTAAAGAATTCCAAACCGCAGTATATGCTCTGCAGAAGCCTTAATTTGAATTTTGTTCTTTGAGACATTTCAAAACCTTCTTCTCTGCACATTCATTTTTTGTCACTTATGAAAGTATATATAATACTTTTGCCAGTTCTTTAATGTGCTGGGATATATTAAAAAAAGTCTCTCATATATCTTAAACCAAAACCATTGTCAGAAACGACTTGGGAAAGTCGCCCAAAAGTGTGAAATCTGTGAGATCACACTGAAGTATCACAATTTTTTATAGATTCGAACTTTCTTTATGAATATATTATTGACATGGAAAAGATATCTTAAATCCAATCAATCGAAAACAAACTTCATTTAAATTTTTATTAACTTTAGTTATTTTGTATGACATTCTAAATCAAGTAAATATTGTGAGTTAGATATTTCAAAATTCTAATATTGATTTTCGTACACTAATTCACATTTAAAAGTCCTTTTAAATTTTTTGGAAAGTATTGTGCATCGGGATTCATATCTTCTTTTAATAAATGCAAAGGAAATAGTGGAAGGGTTAAATAAAAGTAATACCTGGATGTAAAAATAAAAGAACTTGGGGAGAAAAAAAGGAACACTTTTTATTTTAAGGAATTGTTCAACTATTTCATCTGTCAAAGAATATTTTCCTTTTAAGAAGAGATTCGAAATTTATCACGAATATGGGACATCATAGTAATTTTTATGTAGTTAGGATGATATTCACTAACTGTCTGAAAACGCAGAGACTTAAATGCGACTTTGCAAGACAAAATGAATTGCATTGATTTATTTAATGAAATCAAACTTTGTCGTCGAGATTTGCATAATAGGGTCACAATATTATAATATTTATTTAAAAATTAATTTATCTGAGTTTTTTCAAATTGTGTGACTATTCTGAAAAATATATTGACCTTGTCAATGACCGCCGAATCTGCAGAAAACTCTTTCGAATGATTTAAAATAATAACGCTTTATTTATTTTGAATTATTTTTATAAATTAGCATTTTAATCATCTTCAAAATCGTTCATAAATGACATAATTTAATTATTTATCATTTTCACGTATTCCTTAAGTCCTTAATATGTCAATTTGTGCGAGGTAACAAACAGCAAAATGCACGATAAATTATTCTCTTTCACGAAATTAGTTTCAAAACCCCGCAAATCAATTTTGCACCAGGACCCACTTTTGTTCGGGCCGGCTCTGTATATTGTTATAAATATTTTACTTGATTATTTACCCTTACTGCTTATATCTAACCTTGTATACAAATGCTCATTAACTTACTAATTCTTTATTAGATTGCATTTAACAATTCTTAGTATTTTGATATCTAAATTTATAATACACCTGTTGCTCATCTCATACTCTAACTGACCCCATTATATTTATTTATAATCATTTACTCTTTCTAAACGCGTCTTTATAGTATTAAATTACATATACAACTAACAAATCTTTATTTACCATCTATAGACTGATCTTCTACCATACTCCAACATTACAATTTATCTATCATCTCATATGCTGTGTAAAATCTCATACTCAAATTTACCAATAAGAAAATTTAGATGCTGATAGACAGAAACAGGCAAATGAGCATAATGTTTTACACTGATATTTATTTCTGAAAGTTATTAAATAAAATTCAGAGAATAGAAGCATATATGATTATCAAGCAAAATTTATGTGCAGAGTATGCATTGTGTTCTTATTTAATGTAGTCAATTTTGCAATAACCCTGGCTCTCAATCTTTCTCAGTGCTTAAGAGATTGACAAAGAAAACACACCAAATATGCCACTAATATATTTATTTAACTCTAGATACCCTAACACATTAAAAATAAATTTCACATCTTGAAATCTTATAGATAATGATCTTAATTTTCAGTTCAAATGACAACCAACACAAAACAAAACATGGACATATATTCCAAACTCCAAGAATATTGTATTATATGTGTCGGCCCAGTTTTTGTACAGACTTTAATTTATAAATTCATTCATATTCACAAAATCAATATTCACCTTTAAATTCTTCCTCAACAATAATTTATCATTTTAATAAAATAATTTGCTAAAATTAATAATGTAATAGATTTTACAAGTGGCTACTCCCAGTTTAAATTCTAATTCATTTTTATGACTTATAGAAATTATCACCTCTTCAAAAAGTTAGACTTTAATTTCTTATTTTTATTTTATTATGGTTATCTTATTATCGTTACTATTATATATATATATATATATATTTGCTATAACTTTGAAGCAGTAAGCATTTAGTTAATTTTCTCGCTCTTTTCTTAATATATTTTGGAGATTTACTCCTATATTTGTTGTTTTTTCCCAACAATTGGCCCTCACAGAAGGTTGGCTTCTATAAATTTCTAAATAATGTGACATAATCGATTCCTCAGGTCGATTCGCATTTGATTGTTGGAATTCCATATCTGGAGTGGCTTTTTCATAGTAATAGTTTTTAATATTATTAGCTTTGTGTATTTCATTGTGTGAATAATATTTAGTTATATAGTTTATTATATTTAATTTTAATAGATGTATATGATGAAAATGTTATTTGAGTTTTAATGGTTTCAAAATCCCCATTAAGAATCTTGACCCTCTTTCTCTTGGGCACCACAAAAAATACACAACTAATCCCCAAAAGTCTCTTAAAAATAAAATGTGGTTTAATTTTTTTTTTACTTATCTGCCATTATGGTGGTAGCTGGGATTTTGAGTCCATGCAGATCATGCTTAGCTCTTTAGCTCCATCATTCCATATATAATTTTGTTGGAAATATACAGACAGTATTGGATAAACCTGCAGACAGTGCAAAGGAAGCCTAAAAGACAGCATCATGCCAACTTCGGCTTTGTAAGGAACGGGATCCCTAATTTTTTTGCTATCGCACTCTGCTTGATAAAATGCATAGATAGATGATTTTGATCTACATTCATCGCCAGAAATACCGCTGGGAGGGACTGGAATAAAATAATAGATTCGAAGAATAAAATAAAAATTAAAAAAAATAATTAATTTAATATAATTTCACGGTTGTGTAGCAGACTTTTATCATTGCTGTAATTAATTAAAAGAATAAAATAATGGA
>BGPR01002464.1:98417-125476 GCA_013235015.1 Araneus ventricosus | reverse complement strand
ACCAGACTTTTATCATTGCTGTAATTAATTAAAAGAATAAAATAATGAATGCGAAGAATAAAATAAAAATAATAATTAATTTATATAATATCACGGCTGTGTACCAAACATTTATCATTGCTGTAATTAATTTTTAAACAAAATAATCTTCCAGAATTTCATTACTTTTTTAGAATTTCACAAATAAAAATAATTTAATTAAGCTTTTCATAATTTACTTAAACTTTACAACAATATATTGTTCCTTTTATTTTTATTTATTTGCTTGGGCTTATTCCATCTCCAATTTACGATGACTACTAATGATTATTACTGCTTTCTGGCTTTTTCTCTACTTCGAGATAATAGCCCCATCGCCTTGGCCAATTCAGAAATCAGTTTATGTGTAATTTGAACAAATTTTAGACAGCAACAAAAAAATTCGCCTAACCTTATCAATAAATAATTCTGATAAAATAATTGTAGTTAATTACATCCAAAAAAGTTTTCTCTCTGAGGATATAATGACATATTTTTTGCTACTTACTTTAAAACAGAGTGAGGACTAATTGTTTTTTGTTAAAATATTTAATTGATGATTTCTAAATGTAAACATTTGTTCTCTGAACGCAGTCACTTCGCATTTTCGCTAAAAAATGATTCCACAAATCACACTTACAACATATGTTTTTACAGCCCAAATATTTAATTAAAATTAATTAATTTAAAATTATAAAGACTAATCAAGATGTGCGGAAGGAAAAGAAGTTTCGGAATCACTGCTTTAAGTTTAGTTTAGTTTGGTTTACTTTAGTTATATTAAAGTCCATTTTTGAAGCAATACGAGGGTTATTTTCCGACGAACCTCATAATTTTGAACCGTGGTCTATTGATGAGGTCCACATCTGAGCTGGCGCCATTTCTCCAAACTTCCACACCAGCGTGAGGACGTTTGGCCAAATACGCCGCTGCTTTAAAAGAAACTAAAATAAGATTATAGTCTATTCAGTTTCTGAGTTTGGATTTCGGAAGGTTCTTTTCGGAGGATCTTTTGTTGAATGGATCATTTTTATTGTTAGTCTAATAACTAAAATCAAATCTGCCGTGTAATTTCAGGTATGTTATGATTTCCACTTTACAGGACAAGATCGCCTGACGCTGGAAATCTCACTCATCCCTAAGGCATTTTACGGGGCTGCGCCACTGTCTCAAGGCCCTGTCATCTTTAATTAACCCCTTAAGGATCGCATTTTTTTTCTTTCTTTTTATGCTATCTAATAAGATGACCTCTCCTGTTTTGGAAAGAGACTGTCATTTTGATTCATCTAAGAAGGCAGAGAATACTTGAGATGCTTATGGATTCTACGTAATTTTTGGTCAAATTATATAGAAAATTAATGATTAAATTTTAGTTTATAAGCCTGAAAATGCGATAATTCGATGCACGTCAATATGACGGGCGCGAGACTTAAAGGGTTAAGTAAAAAGATGTAAGACTGTTCTTAAATTTAAGAGCAAAACATTCCAA
Organism: Araneus ventricosus; assembly: GCA_013235015.1. Taxonomy (NCBI): domain Eukaryota; kingdom Metazoa; phylum Arthropoda; class Arachnida; order Araneae; family Araneidae; genus Araneus; species Araneus ventricosus. The sequence continues at coordinate 123,969 of BGPR01002464.1, read as the reverse complement.
ACGGAGTGATCCGATATGCAGCATTTCTGATAGAATTATGCACGAAACTCGCCCGATTTGGTATCATTTTAAATTCTGAGGATACTAGTTAAGATTCTAGATAATTCGTGATGCATATAATTAACATATTTCCGAATGTGAATGCTATAGCATTCAATTTCATTGTAATTCAAAATGACAGAAGTGTTGTAACATTCATATTCATAAGTCATATTACCATGCGTGAAATTCTGTACAGTCTTTACTTTTTGAAATTTTTATGCACTTCAAAGTAATGGTTAACTGCTTCAATGAATATTTTCATTTTCTTTTGTCCTTTCTTTGTGTTTTTAAAAATCCCATTAAGTGGCATATTGTGTGAACTGGAAGTGTAACACTTTCATAGCATCTGCATCCACGAGGCTTAATAAATTGCCTGTGTATTCTTGAAGCTCATCAAAATGTTTACTGTCTCCGAACGGGTTAAAGAAATCACAGACAAACTGGTTGTAGAATCACAATTTTGAAATTTCAGTATCTGATGGCGGTGGAATGTCATTATTTCTGTTTAGTTGCAATTTAGATTTAGTTTAGTTTTAAGAAATAAATAACACTTAAACTTTGTAATTAATTTATGAGGCTATATAGGCTTTCGAGGAAATGTGTCTGAATTTTGTATAATGTAAACTGTCGTTCTATATGACGTTCAACAAGCATTGAGAATTTCATAAACTTAAAAATGAATTTACTGCTTAGAAATTATGTATGATTTTTATCAGTTATTACAGCACATTTTACATGTGAATAAGTGCATAAAAGTTAAAATCATATTATTTTTGAATTTGTCGGTTCGTATTTCATAATTCACACATTTTTATTAAAAATTTCTTGTTCCTTCAAATTGATCTCCGATATTCCGACGACATTTTTAGTATATGAGAAAGGTATTTTTAACTAATCTTTAACAGGAAAAATAAAAAGAAAACATCTGTTAAACTATACTTGTTTTCGTTTTTTAAATGAAAACAAGCATAGATTATGTTGGTTTGAAAAACTATTATTGCATATTTTTCATTTGCACTTCATATTAGTTCAGTATTTAGCATTAAATTAACTCGCTATTACTTAAGTTATAATATATTTTGTCAATTCCAAACATTTTCATTATGATAAATTCAGATGTAATTAGTATTATCGATTAAATATACTAATCATAAAGGTGCATAGTAAGTTAAGTAAAATTAATATTTCAAAAATATATATACGTAAAGAAATTTAAAGTATTTAAATAGTGATTTCAGTTTGTGATATGTTGGCTAATTATTGTGTTACTTTTTTCAAGTATGGCAGAAGAAATTAATAATGTATTCGAAAATGACCAGATGTACATCCGGTATAAAACCGACCGACACGAATCGGTGTGTATCCAAGGAACGCAGGGCCTACAAAACGCCGACCATTTTCAAAATCGGTCGACACGAATCAGTGTGTGTGCAAGGAACGCATCGTCTGCAAAAATAGACCGTTTTCAAGCCGACCGACAAAAATCGCTTCTGGCACGTGCAAGATGTGCACTGCTTGGCACATGTGAAAGCAACACACGAACTGTGTCACACACTCTCATTCCTGCCTTTTTTTTCTGGGAATTTTTAAAGAAACTTAAGAGGGAAAACTATTGAATAGTTGCGATACCATCCAACAATTTTCGTTCATTTTCAGCCTATACACTTGCTGAGCTGGAACAAATAGCTCTACTAATTTGAAAGCTAAATTAGAACACGAAATTTGGGAATACAGTCAAACTTCATTCGTTAGAAAGTTTTTAATTTGAATTCGTCGGTAATTCGATTTTTTCTCTCTCAAGTCCCTTGAATTCGTTAATAAAAAATTATTCTCTTTAAAAAAACCGTTTGTAATTCAAATCTCTAAAATTGCAAAAAGTCGTTTGTAATTCAAATCTTTAAAATTGCAAAAAGTCGTTTGTAATTAAAATATTTAAAAATTGCAAAAAGTCGTTTATATTTTTTTTAGTCAAAACGTTAAGCGCCATGTCAGTCACCGCTGACTGACACTGAACTATCTAATTTGATGACCCCTTCCCGCTATAGTTAAAAATAGCAGAGAAGAGGTCATCTAATTAGATAGATGGCTCGAATCTCAGACGTGAGTCGTGTCGCTTAACATGTTAACCTTCCAGCAGGTGTGCGTATGCAGGAGATAATTATATTGTTTTCATCGTATTACATACCTATATCCTTCTTTCCTAAATTTAAGTGCAATAAAAATCTCATTTTCTACACGTTAGATGTCAGTTGTACTGTTTTTTTTTGATGATATCAGTTTCTATTTTATTTTATAGGTGTCAGCTTATTTAGAAGTTCTATAGCCCAATTGTTGTATCCAAATAACTATATAACATTCCTTTAATAAAATTACTTATTTATTGATTTCCTCTAAATGAACGAAAAATTGTAATTATAATTTTTAATACTTTATTTATTAAAATCACTTCGCTTATTTGTTAATTATCTATGATTTATTAATACTTTTAAATAATACTCTAGTTCAAATTTTTCTCTTGTTCCCTGGCTTATCCCACTCGAGGACCTTGCGCTAGAGAAAATCAAATCAAATCTCTTGTTCCCTGAATTTCTTATTGACTTAATGTAATTCGTTTATACTCTGAAAAGTAATAAGTTGCACGATTCTTCGCTGAATACAAGGGATAATTCTACTGCTTCTAGAAGTGAAAACAGTATTTGTATAAGTTTATTTTTCAGAAAATTTAATCATCGATTTCTTAAAACTCTGGAGGTAATTTTTCTAAACTATCGAAATCAAGAAACTTGAAAATGACCCACCTTCTAGAATGTGTTCTTAGAGGAGATATCCGTTCGCAAAATGTCAAAATATAGTCCATAATTCAAATTTATTGAGGTAAACATAAATCCAAAGTTAAAAAAATGCAAATTGTTATTATTTATGAATTCTTTTTCGTTCATCAAATCCGTGCGCACCTTGTATCCTTATTCATTGTAAGTGATAATTTTTTAGCAACTTTAATACACTAGAGGTTTTTGCTGATGTACGGTATGGAAATAAAAAAATTCTTTAAAAAACTTTGAATACATTAAAAGTGATTTTTATTGTTTATTTTAAAGTTTTATATTACAGTAGAACCCCGGTAATCCGCAATTCCGGATAATCCAAACATCTTTTTTTTTAATTTTCTGAAACATTTTCACTGAAAAATGAAGGAAAAATAACAATTACTAATCAGAAACAAAGCTAATGTTTATTCCGAACTTAAAATAAGTTTTTAAAGTTGTCCTTAAGAATGAATAAAGGACCCTAATTAGTAGAAACAAGCTCAGATATCTTCTTTTTACCCTCAACTTGTTTGCCACTGTACCGTAAGAATCGCAGCGTGCTCTTTCCGTACAAGAGTACCCAGAGTCAATTCTCTACTACATTTGGTATATCAAGTGTAATTTACCGAATTTCCCGGATAATCAAAATTCCCGGAATCCGAACAGAGATCAGCCCCAATTAGTTCAGATTGCCGGGGTTCTACTGATTAATTATTTTAAGTGCTCTATATTGTTTGTGTTTTAAAATTATACAATTACTTACTAAAATTAATATTTTTAAAGATACTAAATTTTTTATTTTATTAATTAAAATTACTTACTGCTTTTTTTAATTTACATTGTTTATTCCAACTACTAAATAAAAAAATAAATCTTTAGTTTGGAAAAAACATAACAACATGTTTTTGGTACTTGCATACAACACTACTTGTGTTTTTGACGGACTATCGAGAAAAACTGTTCATCAATGTGCTTGGCATAGCCCTACATAACCGCAAGACGCGCAGCTGACGCAGGCAGGGCAAGCCACGTGGCTTGCCAACCCTTGTAGAATGGACATAGAAATAGTATGACACTGTCTTCCTCGAGCTGTAATATGCTTGAGCAACTAATTGCACGACACAGTTTTTACTCTCTCGTATACGAAGAGAAAGTATTGTAATCGTCAAAAAATCCGAACTCGACATTTTGACGAATCTCCACGTTTTAGACCTCCCTGAGTCCGGAAAACACAATTTTCGAATTATGTCTGTCTGTGAACACGATAACTCGAAAACTATTAGAGACACAGGGATGAAATTTGGTATGTGATCTTTACACATAATTTGTAGGTTTCTTTCAAATTTTGGACATGGAGGTCTGTCTGCGTTCATGTGAACACTATAACTCAAAAACTTGAATAGCTAGATGGATAAAACTTGGTACACAGTTTTATCATCTTTAATTTAGGTCCGTATCAAATTTTGGACCAAATCCGTCGAAGGGTTGATTGTCTGTCGGTCTGTATAATCGCATATTTTTAATCGGATAACTTCTTAACAAAATTACTTAGATAAATGAAATTTGCTATGTGGCCTTCTTATCTTAATTGTAGATTTGTGTCCAATTTTAGTGTCAATAGGTTAAGAAAAAGGCGTTCAAATTGCATAATTAATTTTTTTAATCCTCTTCTCCATACGCATGCGTTCTGGTAGCAATTTCTCTGCACGTGGAAGGATTACGTCAGTTTGTCCTTGAGCCGGCAAGAGTGGAAGTGTGTGATAGATGCGTTTTAATCGGTACGCATGCATCTCTTTGAATTTGATGCTTTACCTAAATATTTTACAATCACTACAATCAACAATGAGAAACCTACTGATAGTCATTGCATTCTGAGTTACAGTAGGTTCGAATTTTTTTATCCGAGCGGGGGGAGGGGAAACAGTATCTTTTTGGGGAAGTATCCGAGAACGTTTAGGGGACAACACTACCGCTGGTTTTCCGTGCTGCCCCTGTCCTTCTCTGCACTGCGTCCACTGCGTGAAGCAGCTCAATGTCGGTCATACGAGCTGGCACCCCCCTGTCCAAACTTCCACCGAGTTGATCCAGATGTAGTCCTAAAAAATTGTCTGCATGATTTTTTATCTATGAACTAAAAGAGGTTTTAAAATCTTGAATGTACCATCAGAGTGTCCGAAAAAGATGTGAGAGAATGAAATAAAGACGAATCCTACAAGTGAAGCAATAGGTGGTTCATTAAGAGTTGTAAATAATGTAGCAGTGTGTGTGATGGCAATGATGGAAGAGTTCATACAGAAGACAAAGAACAAAAGCAGTATTTGCTGCGATTAGTAAATGAATTTGAAAGAAAATTTACGGACTCTAAAAAATCCACTTTAATATCATAAAAGCTAGTAGTTTGATTTTTTTATAATTCTCTACACTGAAACTTTTTAGCTTCATAGGTATGTTTAATGCGCAAAAAAATATGAAAACTTTTAGACTGCAGGAAATTTTTAATGCAGGTTAAATTCTAATTTTTCCTGAAATTCAAAACCTTTCAGCCGTGAAAGCGACCCTTAAAATTAGATCAAATTTACAGGCTGCCCCATTAAAAATTTACAAAAAAAATCTCACATAAGGAACACCCTATTGCGCATTGTCCTCATTGTAGAGAGCGAAGAGAGAAGTGTTGGCATCGAAAACCTGGGAGGCTTGCTACACAATCCTTCTAGGGTTGGCGAGCGTGCAACTCTGACAGAAGGCTAGAGCTAATTACTCAATAAAAAAATCAGTGTTCTTATGCACAGGTGTGTTCTATCTTGGGTTTTTTTATATGGTATCTTTTCCACCCTCTAGGCTTTATGACTAATCCTTTAGAGTTTAGGAATTTCTTATAATACTTTCTAAAAGTTATATCTGTGAAATTTAGTATATTATATCATTCTGCTCCTTCTTGCTAAGTCTAGTCTTTTACCAGGCAAATTTCAATTAATTCCTTCACTAACTTCCTTTTCCTCATACTTAGAAGTGTTCTGAATTGAAAAAGAATAACAATGTTAAAGTAATATATTTAAAACACACATCTGATTATTAAAATCATACGTGATAAAATATTGCATTCTTGACTAGAAGCAGTTTAGAGAAGTATATCCTTCCACATTCCTTGTGCAGGTCCTTTAGAAAATTCTATTTCAACTCTTTTTCTTCGTCAAACTTCATCTGAATCATCCGTATCACAAATTTTTTAATTTATTTAAACAACTTTTGAACTTAAATTTGCTGAAAAATGAAGCAATGACTGTTATTAATTTATTAGATGAGTGAACTTCTCCCAAGGCATTATATCTAAACCCTAGTCAACCCTTTAGATGAACTGGTCGGCGTGGGTATTAATGATAATAATAATTGCCTATTCAAGTCAGCTTTCAAACTGTACAAACACCTCTATGCGTCTACCGTGGGTTCCCATTTGATTTTAAAAGCATAGTTTCTTTGAACTTGCTCTTACAATTCTAGAAGCAAAAATTAAGAATCATTTCTTGATTCTCATTTTTAAAGAATGTAGATTCTTTTCTGATCTAGTATTTGGAGTGGAATAAGAACGTTGAAATTTTCTGTGATAAAATTAGGTACTCAAGTTTGTTCACTTTACCACTACGGACTGTAGACGTTTGTGTTTCGTCGTAGTTTACATATCAAAAAATGACACAGTAGATTAAATAAAATCAACTTTTAATATGTAGAATGGACAAAGCACAAAAGCACTGACTAGCAGAAGAAAAATTTTAATAATAATATCTACAGGAATCACGTGAATGATTGAATTCGTATTTTAAAATATGATAAACATTTATATATGCAGATTCAAGTTCTGCCACTGTTCAATACAAACGAAAGACAGAGATTAACAAGCAAAGTCCACCTTTATCGGGATACAAGAGGATGATAGACACCACAGGGGTGTTTCCTTGAAGTTCAAGATAATGAGTACTTTGGGAGGTAAAGACATTTAATTGCATCTTGAAATGGATTTAAACATCTTGCATGGCTTTCATCGCCTATCAAAGCGCAGGCGCAATGGCTCTGTATTCGCAAGAATCATAGTGGGGATCACTTTTATTTTATCCCTGGGATCCAAGGAAGTGATGCGTAAGTTCCTCAGGATATTCGCCGCCAGTGTTTTTAATTCCATCATAGCGTACTTCTGACCTGCAATAAAGAATTTTCACTGATGTCAGAAATGAAACCGAATCTTCATGAAGCCTGATCTAATTTTTCACTTTTTTATAAATTAATCTTCGGTCTGGCGCAATCCAGATGCTAACACGTTCTGGCGCAACTCATCTGTGACATTAAAAGTTAAATTTTTGCTTAGGCTTAAGGAAAAGCTTGTCAAACTAAACTATTCGGTCATTCAAAGCTATATTTGTGTTTTTAAATAACTTTTTGTATTTCCTTGCAATTTCAACTAACAAAATATGCAGGAATTCAGGAGGGAGTTTACGTTTATATTCCCAAAGGTTCCTTAGCAACAAGTAATATAAAAAAAATTTAAAGTCCATTACTACTTTAATAATTAATAGTTTAACAGTTTTCGAGATATAATGAAAAACGTACTGCGCATGCGCAGAGATATGGCTAAAATATGGGGGTGCTTCGATGATCCCATGGGTCAACCATATATCCAAGAACCAAGTCTGTAATGTTAATAGTTTTCGAGATATAATGAAAAATGTACTGCGCATGCGCAAAGATATGGCTAAAATATGGGGGTGCTTCGATGATCCCATGGGCCATCCATATAACCAAGAACCAAGTCTGTAATGTTAATAGTTTTCGAGATATAATGAAAAACGTACTGAGCATGCGTCATGCAAAATATGAAATGACAGACAGACAAGAAAGCGAATTAATATTGCATTGTCATCTAGTTCTGAGCTATGTTTCAAGTCTCCAGCTAATCGGGAAGTTAGTTTAAAATCGATTGCAAAATTTGAACAAGATATAGAGAGTGTGTGAACTAATAGTAGGAATTGAATAACAAACGTTGTCGATGATAGCCTGAAATAATCCGAGATTTTTAAAACAATATACTGGAAACAACGATCAATATCATTGAATTAGGTGCTGGAATAAAAGTATCTGAACTTTTGCAGGTATGTAAAAAGAAATATTGTGACAATCACATTTTATCTCCCTCTCTTACTAAGAGGTGGCACCACGATGTATTTTAACTCACCCTCCTACCAAGAGATGGCACTGCAAACACTTTTTGCTATCAGGCAGAAGGATGAGAAGGGTCTCTCTTTTCCTCTCACTCGGACAGGTGGATCGAATCTCGCCATGCGTAGCGAGTTGGATAATGTAAATTGTCGGTTTAAGTAATCTTAGAAAATACAGAATTATTTTATGTGGAAAGTATGGGGAAAATAAATTTAATTTAATTTATATATGGCCCAGCTTTATTTTAACCGTTTATTCACCTCCTGTGAGCTAGCCGGATAGTTCAGTTAAAATATCGAAAAAAGTTTGGGGAAACGAAAATAACAAACATAATCGGGGCACCTCATCTACCAGATTAACGCGCCTTCACGTACATCAAAAGAACACAAAGGAAAAACCACGATACCTTAGTGTGAGTTGTCAGGAGCCAGGAAGTTAATTGGGGTCCATACCTTTCTCGGTAAAACCTGCACATAGGCACAAAAAAATATGCGTGCTTCATCTCACAGATTAGATGCGCCCGAAGGAAGGTTAACCCCTTCTTGGTCTGATTTTTTTCAAATCTCAAACACAATTATTATATTTTCCATTCATTTCGTATCTTTTTTCAGGAATATATTTATTCACTGAAAAACATATACTATAATTCTTCCTTTCATTTAAAGCATTTTTCCAAGTGGAACAATATGTCTATCTCTAAAAGTTTAGAAATTAGCTATTGGACCACGATAAGTGTGGATACCCTCTATAGTAAGGAGGGGAAATTGGGTACACGAAGCATCTGGGCACAATTTTAATATATTTTAATGGATGAAAGAAATTTCCAAAGAACTTACTGGTGGTACTTGAAATGTCTTCCCTCCGAAACAACGGTAAGATCACAAGTCGCACTAGCACAGTTTAGAATAGGGGCAATTCATGAAAGGAAGAAATTTTGCTACTTCTACAAGTCGAAATAGTACTCAAGCTAGTCCGCGCGCGGTAAGTGTAATTTTATAATTTCAATAAAAGTAACTTGATCTTTTTTTAAAGATTACACTAAAAAGCTTTAATTTTCAATTTCTTTGTTTAAGACAGTAAAAAAATCATAAAAGGGATGCCCAGTTGCCCCGTTTCAAAAGCTGAATTGAGGCACCTCGGCACTAGGGCTAGGGGAAACAAACAGATTTTGTACTACAGCCTTCAGACCATCACTGAAGATCATCAATGGCAGTGACGTAATTACAGAATGGCGTGCGAGTGAAAAATGGAGCCCGCCCATAAAATCTTTCTTAGGGCCCCATACTGTCTACTTACACTACTGGTCTAAGGAGTATTTAGAAAAGAGGAATAAGAAAAGAAAAAAAATGAGATTGCAAAAATATTTAAAGACTAACAGAGGGCTGAGGACATGCTTAAAACTGGACTAAATAATGAAGATTTAAACAAGAATACTATGAAAGCAAGAAAAAGATGAAAGCATTCAGATTGGTTCAATTCGAGTGCTACTGATTATGAAAACTTAAGTGTCTGGTGATTTTAAAAGCAATCACTCGCGATCCCGACGTCAGTCAAACGGGGCTAGTGAAGTACCGCAGAGCGCCACCTAATGCCTAAATCGGAAACTATTGTAAGATTACGAAATATAGCCAAATTTATTTCCTGTATTTCCAAGGCCACCAAGAGAAGAAATAATAATAAATAATTGCAAAATATTTCAAAATATAAAATCATGCGTTGCATATTTAATCATTTCGAATATTCCGACTGCAAATAATGTTGAAACCATTCACTTTTTTTCTTTTTTTGTCGTGAGAACGTCTTTCCGCTCGTTAAGTGATAGTTGGTCGAACTTTCTTGTGTGACAAAATACCGTCAGATTTGAATCGCTAATAACTACGAGACTAATAATGCGAAAAGAATGATTGACCCCACAACGGATAGATCATATCTGTAAGAATTTGTCGCATAGTATTTGTTTTGCCTGTGACGTCATTGTACCATTGTAGGCGCATGCGCGTGATTGTTATGAATTAACTTTATGTAAGGTTATAAATAAGTGTAGCGTGGAAACGCGTTTAGCTAGGAGGTTGATTCTGGTGTCATTTTAAAGATCTTGGGAAATATTACTAAGAGTCAAAGTGAGATGATAAAAATATTTATCAGAATATAAGTAAAAATCAGTATTAAAATAATATTAGCCGAAATATATCAATGCCTGTTACTTGCAGTTCCGTGCTTGTTTTTACGTTCCAAACCCACTACAAATGTCAGTGGGTTGGACATTCCACGGCCATCTGTCTTTTAATTCAGATTTGCTCTAAATACGCGTCTAACAGTCATTGTGCCAGTGTCTACCAGTTTTGCAAGTTCTGAACATCCACATGAAGAAAAATTTTAGGATTCATTGGAGTGCTTCTAGAAAGAAAAAGTAAATAATTTTTGGGTAATTTCTCTTCAAAAGGAATTTAATTAATGTTAGCATCGAAGTTTGTATATTAAACATGTTCGTTTTCTGAAAATTTTGAAAACACTGTGCTGTTCTGGAGAACATCTGTCCGTCTACTTTTGTCGGCCATCCGAATCTGCCAAATCCAATCAAGAATGAAAGAATTTATCAACCATGTTCGATTAATATTCGTTTTCATTACCAATGCAGTTCCTGGGTCCCGCTGAGAAGGGGATGTATGCGTAGGGATGCCTTCCTCTGCTGTTCTCCGGGAAGAAGCGCTCCGGAATGAACTTCTCCGGATCGGGAAAGTATTCCGGATCCCTGTGCAGGGCGTAGGGGAAGATAAGGAAGCAACTCCCCGGATATATTGTGTGGCCCACTGAAAAAAATAAATATTCAAATATTATTCTACAGTATAATAATAGCGATAGTAAAATAATTATAATGAAAAAGCTAGTTAGTCAAGAAAATAATTTCCGTCGACATAGTATTGAGGTTGAAGAAATGTTATAAATGGTGTGTGATTATTATAATGAAAGAGATCTTTACTGTGCAAACTATAACTTATCTATTTAATCAATTTTTTTATTTAAGGAAATTCTCCATCAACGACCTGTAAAACTTAGGAAACAACCTGCTTTCTAGAAGCTGGAAAATAAAAATTGGTTACATAAAGCAATTTTTATTTTCCAGCCTTCTACTACAATAATTATGAATCAACCACTTCTAGTTAATCGGTGAAAGAGTTTTATGAAAACAATATTTAGACTTCATTCTTCAACTATAATCGAGATGCAACAACTTCAAAGTTTTCTTCCAATTTCTTGTAACTTATATCCAGAAATGTATTAAAGGATATTCTCAAGTCATTAAATATTGTTTACTATGTATAAATATTCTTTTTGGTAATTATACCAAAATCGCTAACTCACTAACTTTTACTGAATTTTTCCACTATTTAAGCCTCAACATTGTTTTCTAATTGATAATAACTGAATTCTTACGTATCATAGTTTAACGAGGTAATTACTTTATCTAAACACTATTTATAATCCAGCCTTCAACTACATTCGAGATTCAAAAACTTCAAATTTTACACCCAATTTCCAATTTATCGGTTTTTATTTCCAAAATAAAATAAATATTTTTTAAATCATAAAGTCTCGTTCACTACATCCAAACTTCTTTTTTTGTATTTATATCTAATTCATTTATTTTACTTTTATTGAATGTTCCCACTTCACAAGTTTGAACACTAGTATCTATTTGATAACATTTGAATTCTTTCTTATTATACACAGTCCCATTTATATATTCCTTTTTATTTTAATTGAATTATCATAGGTTCTTGGTGGCGCCATTCTAAAACAAATAAATATTAAGTGTAACAAAAAGGCTTGTAATTTTTCTTCACTAAAGTGAATCTAATCCTTCAATGCATTTAACAGTTTCAAAAAATTTTAAAGTATTTAACAGTTTCAAAAGATTTTAAAGTATTTAATATTTTAGAATTAAATAACAGTACCAAATTAATTAAATTTGTCCAAATGACAAAAAATATTTAACTCCTATCCATGTATATAAAATTGTAATTTACTCACTGTATCTAACAGTTATTAACGCTTTTTTGTAAAGCCTTAATAAATATAAAATAAACAAAAATATTTTTACATTATAGCATTGTCGTATATAACAATATTTGTTTCAGCATTCAAAAATGTTTAACTTCTCTCTATGTAATTAAAACATATTATTTTAGATTTGTTTTTTGTTTGCATATGTTCCTTTTTCAGATGATCTTGTATGTCAAACAATAGTAACCTCGTCTCTGTAAGGGAGGATCCGTCTGTTAACAAACTATTAATGTCAGTATAAGCAATAATGTAAACCAAATCAATGTAACATATTTATTTTCTCGCATACGAAGTATGCAAAGTATTGTAATCGTCAAAAAATTCGAACTTGAGATTTTGACGAATCTCCACGTTTTAGACCTCACTGAGTCCGAAAAACTTAATTTTGGAATTATATCTGTGTGTGTGTCTGTGAACGCGATAACTCAAAAACTATTAGATCTACGGAGATGAAATTTGGTATGTGATCTTTACGCATAATTTGTAGGTTTCTATCAAATTTTGGACAAAATCCGTCCACGGGAAGTTTGCCTGTCTGTCTGTAAGCTGTCGTGCGAACACTATAACTCAAAAACTTAAATAGATAAATGGATAAAACTTGGTACACAATTTTATCGTCATGAATGAATATCAGCCACACTGAGAGAAAAGTGGGCACATCGTTACATTGCGATTAACCCATATTTATCAATCCTAATCTTACCAAATCGGGTAAACAATTTTTCCTGTATATAATCACTATTTCATTACCATCCATATGATAAAATACCATCAACATTTATATATCCAAAATTGAAGGCCAATAAACATTATTCAGGCATGCATTCAATTTTAACAAGGACCTCCTGTGTAAATCACAAATATCATTGACTATGGCCCATTTCTTTAAAAAGTTGATAACACTTTTTTTTTACCGGATTTGAATAATGCATATAAGTTTTTGAAAAATACCATATTTGCTGTTTTTAGTTCTGTTTTTTCAAGAGAGTACGAAAAATTTCTTCTATCTTCTGGAAGTGAGTGTATATTAGTGAAGTATCTGTGCGATCAAAAATGAGCAAGAATTGTTTCATGAAATGTTTTGACAGTTGGTTTGATGCAACTTTCATTTGACTATTATCAGTGTGAGAACAGAAAGCAAGGAACAACACTATTTATAACAAAGGCAATCAACATTATTTATAGGATAGCATTACATTTGTATTAAATAAGGTTTATTTATTTATTTAACCCTCACCGGCTCCACCTCACAGACGAAGTTGCATGAGAAGAGGCTCGTTCTGAGTCATATAGAAGTCTGTGGAAAATAGAATGTTTGCTTGCCAGAAAGCATAATTTGGTATTTTAAGCAAGCATGTGTCCGAAAATACTTTCCTGCTGCGAAATCAATTCACAATTATTGCAACGAAAAGAACTGATTTTGGCTGAATTACATAATTAGGAATAAATTGAATCAATGCATAAGTTCAAAGTTTAGATGACCTTAGAAAAATGTAACCGAATGATTTGAATAGATAAATCTCTCTGCCTTTTAAATTATAGACAAAAAGCTAGGTTTGGTGGTTTAGAGAGGACTCCGTCCATATAAATTGCATAATAACCTGTCTATCAGTGCATTGCTCAGTTCAAAACTGACATAATTGTCCATTGTAATTCGACCTACAAACTGCTTACCGCAAACACAATAAAAGATCCACAAAGAAGCACTGTAGTATCACAACATTTGTTTTATAAATTTTATGGAATATTTTAAGGTCTAAAATGAAATAAGAATTTAGCTTTTCATTGATAATATAAAAAATGATACCGCTGTGTAAAAATGGGTTATAACTGAAACAAAACTGTAGATTAGGGTAAAAAATTATTCTACGTGGTCGTAGTTACTGTCTTATGAAATGAGGAAAAAGCAAAAATGGCAAATGGGAAATAAGTTTTATAGATGTATATGAAAAAATTACAGGAACTAATTGAAAGAGTGATCTCTAGCCATAATGCAGGCTTCATAACTTCAACATAGCGATTGGATCACATTTATCAAAACACACCCGTAATTTTTCGAGCAAGCAAAAGAAATGCAGAAAAAGATCCCCATTGGAACAGTTGAAGCTACTGTAAGTTCCCATAGGAAAAGTACCATTAGTGATAGTGCCGATCAAACCGTGAGACAGCTCAACCTCTCCATCCATCTATAGTCCAGTCGTTAGGTAGTTTTTTAAAACAAATTCTGGTGGAGTTTTAATTTTTTGCTCCTTTATGTTTTTTAGGGTGCCGATTACTAATGTGAGGTTTGCCACCAAAAATTTTTGTTGGAATTTTAGTTATAGCCAAAAAAATGAAAAAAATGGATTTTCTCCCTGTTTTCGGATTATAATTCAAAAACTATCAACTTTTATATAGTATCATTATGCATCAAAATAATCACAAAATTTCCTACAATTTATGTCTGCACTATTTTTTTCATTACGCGTACCGTTAAGACGCTATAACTGGTTGAAGTTTGACGACGTTTGACTTACCTGCCAGCGTGACTTGAACAATAACAAATCTTCCTATTTGCATGCACTTAAATTTATTATCTTACTAATAATACATATTACTTTACAACTTACTTATATAATACACCGTTTCTACCGTAATGTTCTTTGTGCAAATAAATTTTTCATCTCTTATATTATAATATAGTCTCGAGCAACGCCGGGCATAACTGCTAGTTATGAATATAATTCCTTGATTACCTCTAAACGGCATGAAATACATGTCCTTAGTTTCCTCATTTGTGAAATCAGCCATCCAGACCATTCCCGTCTTCAGCACCATGCATGAAATACATGCCCTTCGCTTCCCGATTCGTGAAATCAGCCATCCAGACAATTCCCGTCTTCAGCACCAAGCATGAAATAAATGTGCTTCGCTTCCTGCATCGTGAAATGATCCATCCATTCTGCAAATCTCGATAGAGATGGCATTGAGCGCGAAAACCACTGCTTGACACGCTTTCACTGCTTATAGAATCGTCTGGAGGTCCACCACTTGTGTTACGAGCATGCATAATAAGAAAAATGCCCTTGTTTAATGTGCTCAATCACCTCTTAAGCTTTCCCATTGAGGTTTCAATCAGCCTTTATATACAGGGAGCCCACTCTAATCGTAACCCAATAGCTAATCTCTAAACTATTATAGAGATAGGCATATATTTTCCGATGGAAAAAAATGCTTTAAATAATGTGAAGAATTATATTTGATACTTTATTTCAGTTCATAGTTGTACTGTTGAAAAAATTATGAAAGCTAAATTTTAATATAGTAGTACCCTGGTCCAATCACTCATATTTAGTAAAATACTTTTGACTCACTAACATTTTAAACAAAAAAAAGTTCCACTCTTCTGCAACGAAAACTGATCGAGTTATGGAGCATTAAATTTCAAAATTTTAAATCAATCACTGCGTCGTACTGGCGCTGAGCTTGGTGGATTCCCCAAGGTGACGTATAAATAGTAAAAATTAATCTAAAACAGCTATTTTCAAAGCTCTATAACTCTATTAGTTTTAGTGATAGAAGAGTACAAAATTTCTGTTTAAAATGTTAGTGTACCAAAAGCATTTTGCTAAATATAAATAATAGGACTTTTTTTTTCGCCGAAATGTGCTCCCGAACTCGGAACCGTAAAAGTTCCCTGTCAGTTGAATGAAACATGAAGAAAGATTTATTGAAAATCTGAAAAAAAATTGCAAAATAAAGTTGACATTACAATACACAAACAGTGAATGCAAAGTTTCTTGATTATCAAATATAAACTAAATGCTAATAATAAAAATGTGAAAACATAACTCACTAGACATAATAGGGCATGGAAACATTACAGGTGATAAAGATGAGATGAACAGTAGTAAATTATGTATACGTTAGTATAACATACCTTGGAGACATTTTGTTCAACCTGGAGGAAGAAAGTACTTAAAACATAAATTGATTGGGTTAGTTTGTGTACTGTATTAGTGGAAAGGAATAGGCACAGATTATGGGAGACGAGTTGAACTTGGGTGGATGTTCTCAGAAATTGTTCTGAGTCTGTATCTGGTGATAAAAGGGATTCGTTGTCCATGAGAAACTTCACAAGGTTCTTTGTTTTAATCCTGGATAATTTATTTTTCATAACTTTATTACACCAGGCTGTTTCGAGGTCCTGGGTGGGTTTGGTGAGGTGATAAGAAGCGGTGAATGGGCAACTGGTGGCCTAATGGAGTGGATCCATTCCTTCCCCACAACAGCAGCAGTCAGATTCTTTAATATGAAAGCGTTTGAAATTTAAGATGAATGGGCCGTGGCCATGTTAGGAATAGGAAATTGAATTTAAAATTTAATAGGACTAGGGAAATGTACAAAAATTGCAGTTATATTATTTTTATTTATATACATGTAGGAATTGTATTTTCCCAGTCTAGCATTTCACCTAAATTTAATAGCGTAATTCTAATTCCTCTTAATATTTTTTTTCACTCGCCGAACAAGCTTAATTTGAATAAGTACATAAGATAAAGATAACGGAGTCCTTGAGATATCACGCGCTTTGCGCCTGACGAGCACGTGATATGCATGGGAGTATCGTTCCGTTAAAACACCGTGTAATGTTTAATATTCAAGCAGAAGGCTTGGAGATTTAGATTGTAATAGGCATCTGCGTGCGGCGAGAGTTGACGAGAGACGGGTTTTTCCCCGATCGCAACGTGGTTGAGCGATGGCAGTAGCTATGTGCTTCGGGTAACGTAAGTGATTAATAAAAGATTGGTAATTGATTTCTCGCCTAGCTGTGTAGTATTAATTCTAATCATGTCAAAACTTCTATCCTGTTTCTAAATGTAAATAATCATTTCTGTACATAGCAATCCTCACTTATGTGTGTCTTAAATAAAAATTAATTATTAATTAAATATCGTTCTCTTCATTGTCTTTTTGTGCACACCCCTAGGTTCACAAGGAGACAATTTTCCTTTCTTCCATGTGAACTGGTTTCGGGAATAAACATCACCCCTTAAATAATTTGAGTGATACTGTCGAAATTTTTTTTCCGAACCCAGACCCTACATACATATAATTATACTAGCTGTTACCCGCGACTTCATGCGCGAAGAATTTGAAATATTATCTTTTTTAATTCACGAATGTAAATGTTTTGTTACATTTTAAAAGGGGAAAGTAAAAGTTCTGACAGTTGATAATACTTAATTGGACGTCTATCAGGAGTGTACTGTACATGTATGCTGATATAGTTATGTAAATTGTTTATCTATGCTAATACACTTTTGTAAACCACGTTATTTGCACGGATGCAGAGATTGTGTGGGCTGCACACACGTCCACACGCCACATATAGTTGCCCATGCGAAAAATATGGTTTTTCCAAATGTAAGCCTGCCACTTTCAGTGTCAGTTCTATAATAACTTTAACACTGGCAATAGCCCGCAAGCGTATTGTTAAAAAAGTATTGTTAAAAATGTATTTTTAAACTTTAATAACAGACAGAGAAAACACTTAATCGTAATGGAATTAATATCATTACAAAGATAATTTTCTTATCTTTAAAATGGCATAAAAATAATTGTTATCTAATAAATATTTCAGAAGTTATTGGCAAAATACGTCTAAGCATTAGGCTTAACGGTGGCTAATTTTCGTTATTTAATTAAACATCTTAAGAACTAAATAACTCTGAAAATTGAAAATAGCTTGCGCCACAAGAGCTAATTTCTGCACCGATAGATGTAGGCGTACAGTTTCAACTAAAAAATGCTTTAAATGCCGTCTATAATTATGTTTTATGCTCTGTTTGTTCTTTAATGTATTGCTGAAAAATTATGAAGTCTGTTATTTCACATAAATAGTTCTTCATAGAATGCTTTTGGACATCAACTTCACCATCGTGTAAGGATTTCCATATTCTTAGCTGATAAATATGCATTATGAAGCCGAGCTTCTTCAGCGATTTGCAATACTTTAGTTTGAACAGCTCGGTTTGTTTTGTGAGAAACTAAAGTGTTATGAAATTCGGAAACAACTTACGAATTTCCAATGTTTCAGTGCATTCTCTCACGAAAATTGGTCCTACCGGATACAAACGGAATGTTTCCTGTTAATGAGAAAATTCATATTTGAATAAAATTCTATCACATATCGTACGGAGAAATCCGTTACGTCAGTGACTATCTTTGCACAACATTATAATTTACAACAATTCGACATTTTTTTCTAATTATAAAATGTTGTTTGATAAAAAATTCTTAATTTCTTTCTTAAATTTTTATTTGTATTATTTATTATTATTTTGAGTGCTGATTGCTTGCCATTATAATGGCTTCTTGATTCTTTGCTTCAATATGATGGACATCAAGTAAAGAGGAATATTAAAAACTAAATATATTCCTCACTTACGTATAAAATTATTTGACATCTGGCAGTGCACGTAAAATCTTTCGACTAATAAAAGAAAAGAAAACTTAACTAGAAACATATATCATAACGGTATTAATCCTAAATTTAATAATGTAATTCTAATTCACCTTAATAATATTTTTTCACTCGCCGAACAAGCTTAATTTGAATAAGTACATCAGATAACGATAACGGAGTCCTTGAGCTATCATGCGCTTTGCTCCTGACGAGCACGTGAATCGCATGGGAGTATCGTTCCGTTACAACACCGTACAATGTTTAATATTTAAGCAGAAGGCTCGGAGATTTAGAATGTTATATGATGCCATACACCACGCAAAGCTCATTTTGGAGTTCACTGCGCAACTTCAAGGAAAATAATAAAAATTAAAAAAGACTTTTGAAAACAGGCTTTTATTAATGTACTGACAAGTAAATATATTTTCCTTCAAAAATTTGGAGTTCAAAGCGAAATCGTAAAAATATGAGACTCTGATATAAATAATATAAATAAATTGAAATTTTAATAACTTTCATAGCACAGTAGAGCATCGAGTATCAGATTGCCAATCAACCGAAAGCGTTCCAGTCAGCAAATTTAAATTCAAAACTGGGTGGGCTGATTTAGGAATCTTCAGGATGCGACCAAGAAAACATTCATTATCCAAACACATGGATTATTGTTATGTTTGTCGTGCAGCGCATGCAATAATTTTAGAGCAAGATGATAGAGGTGAGATTTTCTTTACCTTTATAGTACTCTCTAAATACTTCATTTTTTTGAGATCTTCGCGAGTAACTTCTCTTTCAGTGCCATTTTGAAAAATTTCGTCTAATTCCTCAACGATTCTCTTCTGAACTTCTGGGTATAATCCTACGCAATACAGGATCCAGCTGAGTCCCATACTAATAGTATCATAACCCTGCAAACAAACATGAAGAATTTCAAAGGGGGAAAAACACAACAAAAGATGGAAATAAAATTCAGATTTTTTCGTTTCTAATTTGAGATTGAGATGTGCCAACATGAATTTTGCTGGGCATACACATTGGTTGTGATATCGTTTATCTTATAATGGACAATAATCTGAATTTTCTAAAAAAATTTTCATCCTTTTATGTTATATCTGATCAAGCGGTGGCACCTAAAATCATGGAAGAATGTTACATCTGAAAGTTATTCATTTAGTGACCGATAACGAAACTTGCAAAGGAATCTTTTCTTAATATGCCTATTATTCCAAAAACATACACTGATGTTCAAAAATAATGCACAATTTTGAAGATTCTTCAAAATTGGAGTTATTATGGATACTATGGTTCGCAATAAGTTGCTGAGAATCGTGGGACATGCTATTGTCGGAATTCACATTTTGCAATAAAGATTCGGTCACGATGGCATTTAGGGGGTAATCAGAAAGGGATGAAGGCGAAAATGGAGTTTGACCCATCCTGTTTGACAGAAAGCTGATAACGATATGTAACTCTCAACAATGTTTATGTTTGATGTGCATAATATTTACATGCATTTTCGTAAACACAGCACAAATATTCAGGAAGATATAAAGGTTTTCTAAAAATTCCCAAATCTTTCCGAATGTTTTTTTTGCTTGTAGCATTCAGAGTTTTCGACTAAATTGTAAGAAACTTACAGAATAATTGACAAGTTGTAAAAGAAGCGTATTAAATTTGAATATTACATGAAATACGAGCATTTGTAGTAAATAATTTTTACTGCGCATGTGCTACACGATACGCAATTTTTCTTTCATAACTTCAGAGACAGATATATAGGGCATCTTATATAAACATTCCAGTTAAATATCGTTAGTATTCAGAAAGATATCAGCAGTACAACAAAGTGAATTTCGACACACTTTAAGAGAAGCTCAATGATGAAGGTTCTTGCACAAATTGATGTTTTCTCAGATACTCGAGTGACAAACTCAAAATGCTACTAGTAAACATGAAGAAGAACAGTAATTTATTCATGGAACAAGATGTTACAAAAAAAACGTTTAGCTAGGAAAAATCGAGTAAAAGTTTTCACAATACGTCAAAAATTCAAATAAAGAATTTCCTTTTTCCAAAAATTAAGATTACTTCACCTACATATCAATTGTTTTATTTATGAGAATATTTGCAGAAATGTGTCGTGTACTTACAAATGTGGCCATTTCCATTTTTTTACAAAATACGTTTTTTCAAAGATTTTTTGTCTATATGATCTCTCCTACCACTTGGCAGGTTGAAAATGTTTAAAACCTGACCCTATTCATGTTTAAAATAAGCCCCAAAAATCAATGTTTGCTTCAGAACTGGCCATCTCCAGACAGTGCAGCGGCAGTTTCGTGAAACCTTGCCAAACGCAGACTTACAGCTGATAATGTGGACACTGCGATAAGTTCGAGTTTGGTTTTTCTGAATTATTGCACCTTTCAACAAGTTGGAGAAAATGTTGAAATTCTTCCTCATCAGATTCGATAGCATACGAAACAAATGATAAAGAGGCCTCGTCCTTATTGCACGAGTGGATCCTCTTTTGTTCCTCTAGTGGTAAATAATAGGGAGGAAATGTATTTCTGTTTTTGGTCACCAGAGAGTAGGCGCAGAAAGAAATACTTGAACTTTTTTCGTAATTTCCAAGAAAATAAATTACTTTTTAAGAGGTGAGTTCAAATTATTTCTGTATTTTTACATTGCTTTTGTTGTATTAAATACTAGCCGCCTTCTACGACAAGCTGATTCGCCCATTTTATTAATTGTATATCAATTATGTCAACCTATGTCAACTTTTCTAATTTTTGGCAAGCTGAAAGGATTAACTGTTACAAAAGGCCAAGAAATGAATTTATTAGGAATGCAAATTATTGTTGAAAATTATAACAAAAGATAATTTTTTTTTAAAAAAAATTCTTAAATTTATGAAAAAATTGTACGTAACTAAACTGTTATAATTTGGACGATAATTTTTTCGAAATTTAAGGCGGGGTAAAAATTATTTTTCTATTATAACATTCCCGGCTATTATCGCTGAACCCCCCCTCCCCGAAATTCTTTCTTAGGTTTTAATTAATTAAAGTTTAAAAAAGCACTCTCTGAAGTGTACTCTCCCACTCTTCATAATATGCTTGTACCATATTTGGCAGCTCTAGGCTAAACGGTCTGTCTTGTAGAACGCCAACAGATAGTCACCTATGCATACATGCGCTTTTATTAGTAGTAAAAAGCGCATGTATGCATAGGTGACTATCTGTTGTCTGTCATTATTAGTAGTAAAAATATGCATACAAAAGCATGATTACAAGCAAAATATAAAAATAACACTATGGTAATCGTGTTAGAGTTTATTGCATAAAAAATCTAATGCAGCTATTCTACACCAAATTTATTTATTATTGTTATTTGTCCTTCTTAGAAATCGACATTTTGTGTCTGAAATTGATGAAATTTGGCGCATATGCTTTTCAAAACAACAGGAAAATTGCTGTCAACTTTTCAAAGTTCAAAAGATAATTAAATTTTAAATTAATAAAAAATTAAGCAAGATTTTAGAGTATTTTTGAGATATTTTTCAAAAATATCATCTCACAAAAATTAATTTTTACGCCAGTTTCAAAGTCAAAAAATTATCTTTTTAATGATACCAATTTAATAGCTCTACAAATTTTTTCCTTAATTAAAAAATGTATGATTTGCAACAATAATTTTCAATTTTGAAATGAAAATTGAACTAAGTTCCTTATTTATATATAATCAGATGGTCTTTTACCAATGTTAACACTATCTGTTCCATTGCTAACCATATTCATATATGGTGCTATACCCACGCCTTGAATTTAGTGCTAACTGAAACAACAAATGTTGAGCAGCTTTTAAAGAAAAAGCACTCCGTTTCTGCAATTTATTACGCAATTTGTAATTTATTTATTGCATTTAATTTGTTGATTGCTGATACATTTATTTTGTTGTGTACAGTATTTTTCAGCAATTTAATTCATTAAGGAATTCAAGAATACATAATTTTTATTAGATCTATTTAAAAAAAGTATAAAATATGCTAAATTTGTGCAGAAAAAATGTTTGCAGGAATGGAGTTTATTTCTGCTCAGAGAATTCTAAAGGAGATGAAAAATTAAAGAAATTGTATCACGTAGTGTGAATTGGAGGGGGGCGCAGTTCTGTGAAGGGCGCAGGATAACCTCGGTACGGCTCTGTCGCCAAGTGTTTATTTTCGTTCTAAATTCTTGGAAATTAATGAGAGGATCAAAACAGCTGAGATTGATGAAGAGAACCATACATTTATAATTGAATCCACGCCGCATAAAAAGAATATATATGAAAAAATACTTAAATTCTTTCGATAGTTTGTATGCGCGCGGAATTCGAATGTTAGATTTTAAAATTTATGAAATGAAAGCGTCTTAGTTATGAAAAAATACACTCCTGCTCAAAAAATAAGCAACAAAGGCAAAATTCGGAATAAAACAAAAACTATTTAATGGATATATGTGAAAGTTGTACTCGAGGTAGGTGTGGCATTACTAGACCACATATCAAACAATACGGCAAAGACAAACAAAAACACATATATTACGGCCGACGCGGCTCGACATCCCAAATTGGTAGGCAGAATGTGCAATGGGAAACACACGCTAATAACGTGTGTGATACCCTCTAGCTGAAATGCATGTTTGACAACGGCGAGGCGTGCTGGCGATAGTGTCGTTGATCGCTTGTTGTGGCAGTAATGCCCATTTCTGTATATCTGTATAGTAAGGCTTGTTGGAGCTCGTGGAGGGTGCCTGGAGGCACACTGCGACCTGTAATCCGTCTTTCCATCATGTCCTAAACATGCTCTATGGGATTCATGTCCAGTGATCTAGCAGACCACACCATCTGTGGAATGGTTTCACTCTCCAGATAACTCCGCACCAATCGTGTGCGGGCGGGCGTTATCGTCTCTAAATATCGCGTCGGTACTCATTGCAGCGATAAAAGGCCACAAAAGAGGGCGTACGATTTCGTCGCGATCGGACAGCTGTGACGGAACCCCCAGCGAACACGTAGAGGTCGGTTCGTCCATTCGTTGCTATCCCTGCCCAGACAAGTAAACCGCCACCTCTGTAATGGTCTCTTTCGACGATGTTTGGAGCCCAATAGCGTGTCCCTAGCTCTCGGCATATCATTGCCCTTCGGGAATCGTTCTGGATGTTAAATCGAGACTTATCCGTAAAGAGTACGTGGCCCCACTGCTCTGGTGTCCAACTGCGATGTTCACGGGCCCAATGCAACCGAGCTATGACGTGCGCTGGGGACACAAACAACAGGTCGTCGTTCAAACAGTCCTCCTTAATGCAGTTTGCGCGACACATTTCGGCAGGATATGGGCCTTCCTGCAGCAGAAGAGAGCTGCGACACCAGCTCTCGCGCTGTTAGTGTCCTCCGGCGTCTGGCACATTGCAACAGGTAGTGATCGTCTGCCGTTGTGGTGCTTCTCCAGCGTCCAGACACGCGTCTTCTACTGGCGTTTTAATCCCTTTGGTAATGGTTCCACAGCCTATGGATGACACTACGATGCACATTCAGCTCTGTGGCAACAGCAGATTGTCTTGCACCAGCTTGCAACATACCGACAGCCCTCCAACGCATCTCATAGTGCAAATGGTTTCTTCTACTCATGCTTTGCGCTTTGGCTACCTCGGATTCCGCGGAACTATCGCTGCTTATGAACTGAAGCATAGGTCCGGCAAGCCCCTTTTTACGGCGTTGCGGTGTGACTGCGGGATTGCGTTTTATGCTAATTTTGGTTGCCTATTTGCATTAGGCGATGCAACCTTTACCTCATATGTAAATTGTGTGTTTTAATTTACCGTTTTGCATGTGTACCACGTCTTTTCGTGTTTGTTACTTGTTTTTTGAGCAGGAGTGTATTAATGATATTAAAAATTAAATAATATAAAAAAATAAAACGAAAATATTATTAATAAAAATCTAGTTTAAAATTAAATTAGTCCAGTTATTACGTCAAATATAGTTATTAAATCAACTTCGTCTAGTTATTAAATTAAATATAGTAATTAATATAAATTAGTCTAGTTATTAAATTTAGGTCTAGTAATTAAATTAAATTAGCTTAAAATTGAATAAACGATTAAAGTGAGGAATTAATTGACAGCTAAATATTATAGCAATGGAACTGGGAACCTAGTAACGTCACTGGCGCATTGAATTCGGTTTTGGAAAATTAAAATAGAACATAATAGCACAAAAATGAAAAATAAATATCTAAAAAATGTTGTATGAAATAAAAAAAATTGCAAAAGCTTTATAAATTTACTCGGTTCTCCTAAAATTTTAATGAAAACAAAAGCAAGAGAAGAAAATATATTCTAAGAGAAAATTCAAGCCAACAAATAGATGAACCCAATCGAAATGGCGGAACGTTAAGGGATCTATTCTGGTACCCCCGGTTGGGGGTGGGGTTCGTTTTTTAAGGGGCTCAACCCACCCCAACTCCCAACCCAACCGGGGTACCAGAATAGACCCCTAAATAAGAACAAACGATGACAAACAATTCGAGCCAAAGATTTTTAATAAAATAATAAATGAATAAAAATCGTTTACTTGCAAGCGAGGAAAAAATTGAATAAATTTCAATTCCTTTAAAAATTTTTACTAATATAACTATGTTTTGTTTGAATTATTAGAAAGGATTTTTTTAAATAATAACTTAAAAAGCTTGATTTTTTGAGTTACCATGCTGGAGACAAGCTCCATTCGGTCGGCTACGACCGAAATGCATTTCAAGAAAAATCAAAATAGTCCAGTCAAATTGTAACAAAAAAACTCGAATGGTTACATTAATTAGGGTAGTTCCGATTTTTTGATATGTTGTATGGGTTGGTAGAGTGTTGAAAAATCCAAGTTTTCCAATTCCCCCCACCACCGCGGGAGCCGCCATCTTGGAAAAACCGCTCAATTTTTGGACTTTTCCCTGTTT